>VXAY01000460.1:145310-189811 GCA_013399855.1 Oxyruncus cristatus | reverse complement strand
CTCTGCCACATGCCTCGGCCAGAGGGTTCGGTGCCATGCCTGCCCCCGGTCCAAAGCCAGGGGAGGAGGGGGCCTGGCCTCCCACTCGGGGAGGCCCCGTTGCCTAACTCACATCATGGCTCCGAATTTCTTTCTGCGCCACACACAACTACAACAACAACCCTTCTTTTCCGGTTTGTGTTAAATATGTAATTCGTGGAGACGTCAGAGAAGTCCTCTAATTGGCTACTTAGCCAGAATTTCACCTGGAACTAACCATCTTCTACCCTAATACTGAGGGGGATGGGCTAAACCATGACAGCTAGCTACCCATTGCCTGCAGGACTAACATCGTGGCAATAACTGATATTTTAAGGAAAAATGATAAAGAATTGAACAAGGAGTTTTCCTTGATCTGAAACAATATGTTTAGCTCAATTCTGGAAATTTGAATGCTTTTTAGGTATCATTGCTAGGTTTTGAGACAAAATGTTTCTCTACAGTGAAAAATTGATGTGTCTCATTTTGAAAACATCAAAACTCTGTATTCCAGAAAGAATTGCCTTCAGCTTGAGCTACTTACCAAACAAGACACAATTCCAAATATTGTTCTGGAGATTCCAAAGCTTTACTTTTTGGCAGACCCGATTCCAACCTTCATGTTTCACACAACAAGAATCAAAGTACAGCAATATTAGTGTTTCCATTCCATAAGCTCCTCCGAGTGTCCCTCAAATTTGGGACTTTCTGGTGCCAGCAGACATATTTAAATTTTATTTTTCTACTGCATGATAATGTAATTTGAATGTCAGTTAACGTACTCAGGCAGGAAATTGCTTCGCGTCTTCAACAGTCAGATTAAATAGCTGGTGTTAGTACTCTGAGGGTGGAACTTTCTTATTCTAAACATGGCTCAGTGAAAACTGCTGGACATAAAGGTTCTCAGCCTAAATCTTTTGTTTTACCTCACCAAGCATACTTGTGTTTCTCAGAAGAGGAACAAAATTCTCCAAGAAAAAGTCCCAAATAGTGGGTTTCCTGACAATATCTTTGGATGCAGCAGACAACTGTCAGGTCTGAGGCTGGTGTGGGCAGCAGGAACCTTTCACACTTATTCACGTCACAGTCAGTTTCCTTGGGATGCCTCCAGCAGCACTACCTAATCACCTCCCTTTGTGTGCACTACAGGCAAAAGATAGAACACAGGTCCAGCCAAGTCTAATACATCTGTTTGAATCCCTTCAGGAAATAAGTCCAAATCATACAACATTAAAGGGTTGGAATGGATCTTAAGGATCATCCAGTCCAAACTCCCTCTGCCATGGGCAGGGACCCTCCCACTAGACCAGGCTGCTCAAGGCCTTATCCAATATGGGTTTGAGCACTGCCAGGGTTGAAACATCTGCAACCTCCTTGGGCAACCTGTTCCAGTATCTCACCACCCTCACAGTAACACATTTCTTCCTAATATCTAACCTAAATTTCCCCTCTTTCAAATTCTACCCATCATTCCTTGTCCTATCACTACAGCTCCTGACATAGAGTCCCTTTCTGGCTTCCCTGTAGGTCCCCTTCAGATACTGGAAGTTTTCCACAGGGTCTGCATGTAACCTTCTCTTCTCCAGGCAGAACAGCCCCAACTTTCTCAGCCTGTCTTTGTAGGGGAGGTGCTCCAGTCCTTTTATCATCTTTGTGGCCCTCTTCTAGACTTGCTGCAACAGGTCCACGTCCTTCTTATGTTGGGGACCCCAAAGCTGGATGCAGTATTCCAAATGGGATCTCACCAGAGCAGAGCAGAAGGGGAGAATCACCTCCTTCAACCTGCTGACCACCTTTTGACTCAGTCCAGGATTTGGTTGACTTTCTGGGCTGTGAGTGCACACCGCCAGCTCTTGTGGAGTAATTAACTTTTTGGAAGCTATAAGAAGGGCCATGAGAACACGTATTCTTACTGACTATTTCAATAATTAAATTGCTAAATTTATCCATGAAATGCTGAAGTTTTGCTAATTCCAGACAAGAGCTCCTATTTAGTTGTGTGTTTTAGACTTGATGAAGACTGATGTCAAAATTGTGTCTTCTGTAACTCATGTATTTAGAAATTATTCTTCTAAACTGCCAGAGGTGAAGGCTCACACACACAAATGTAATTGTTTTTACATGTTTGAAATCATACTCAACAGTACCATTGGAACATATCTACTTCACCCTATTTCTGTGATTGCAGACATTAAAACTAATTTCAGAGATTATGGGCCATTGAAATGATACTGGTCATCTTCTGAAGTGCATTGCTTTGTCCCCTTCAAGATAATTAGGACTTTGACATGCTCTTGCAGCAGCTGGCTAAAATCATTGCAGCTTGCTAGGATGGCAAACAGGCACACTTAGATTTTCTCTAGAAGTAGTATGTGTCTAGCCTATAACTGGGGACAATTAAAATTTTAATTAACCTCCATGAAGCCAGTTGATTTGTTTATAAGCAAAGAGTTTTTATGCTGGATGGACTAACTGATCAGCTACTTGTTGCTTTTATTGAGTGATATGCCAGTATTTGCCAGCATGGTAGTCCTTGTCTAAACATATATATTCATATATGAGCATATATATTCATAAAGAAGTTAGGGTTTTGATTAGAACAGAAGCCACATGGTTGCTTACACTAAATCACATAATTGGTAACAATGAATTTTCCCATCATTCTCTGTCCTTTCCTCTCCCCTTATCCTCCATTGCTGTATCTTCCTTTGCCTTTTTCTTCCACATATATAACAATAATAATTCCTGTATACATGAAAGCACTGGATACTCTATGTATATCGTAAATATATAGTGAAGTAAAAGTGAAATGGCTTATAAATGTTATGCTGTTTCTTAGTGTAAGGATGAATTCTCAGTCATTAGCCACTTCTGTAGGTCAAGGCCAACCAAAAAGTAGTCACTTGGACTTTTATGATAGGTTTTTTCCTAGATCCTGGCATATCTTCATCCTCCTACCACTATAAAATATGAAAATCCCATTTTTCCTAGCTTCAGATGCTGTAAGCAAGCCCCTTTTAGAAGACACAGTCCAGTCTGGTGCAACAAATGTAGTCAATCACGGCTCAGACTTCAAACTTGAGAAGTTTTAACAAACTTCTGTACTTTAGTGAATTCACTGGGACTGACCATGTGCCATTAGATGGGCTTATAACTCAGTGTAATGTCTTGGGCCGATACAAGAATATCTTGTGTCAGCTGAATGCAGCAATGTACCACCATTAAGAAAGTTCTGTGCTAACCATTTTTGAAATCTAGGCTTCATGTCAGAGCAGGAAAGCTGGCAGTTTCAGAAAGATCCTGTGCTACTCTGGTGATTTTTTAAAAAAAAATTATTTTCAAGCTCCATTTAATAACTGGAAGAAAACACAGATGGGCATTTTTCCTGCTTCAAAATACTATGTGCCTCTAATCTGAGATATACAATTGACCAAAGCAGATAAAATCAAGACTGAAACTAAGTTGTATTATCTCCCTATATTTTGGTCCATTTACTTACTTTATCCCAGCTATGGGTTTGAAGGTACTTGAAATAAACAGTTTTTGAAGACATAATGCACTCCTTCCCGCAATTATGTGGAGTACTCTTTGACTAAACTAAAGAAGTGGGGAGGAAGTTCTCTTGTACAATGTCCTTGTTCTATTTAGGAACATTACTTATTGAGTACTTGTTCACATTTTTTGAGAGGCAGTCTTCCTCTCATGCATATTATAACGTCGCTTTAGTTGTACAGTGATAGAGATGGATGCTAGATTGCTATGCTCATCAAGACTGTGATCAGCTGCGTAATGACAATGCCAGGGTATCCTTAGAACATTAGCATTCACTTTTATGCTCAGGTTATATCTGGAAGCCCATTTGTTTTCCTGAAACTGGAAATTTCTGGTAGAAACCTGTTTTTAAATTGCTAATCAATGTGGGGGAAAAAAAAAGAATGGATCTGCACTGGTTTAAGAATTGTCAGAAACTCGTTAGGATGACATACAGTCATTTGTTTTAGTTTAGGATTACATATGTGTGTATGTGCATGGGTGTGTTTCTATAAATACATACATAAAATGCATAACATGGAAACCTTCGCATGTATGTGTACACAGATATATAAGTGTGAATAGATATATATACATAAAATAAAGAGTGGGAACGTCTACTGACAGATGTTGTACTGCAAGTGTTTCATCAAAGTTAGCACTCAGGATTTGTTGGGTATCTATGCATTCCAGCCCCTCTTCAATTCCAGGATTTTCAGAGTTTCATATAATCTAGGACATTATAAATTTATACACAAAATGACTGGGTTTAATTTCTGTACTTGACAGAAAGACAAAAAATTCAGACTTAAAATTGGTGGCATCACTGTCTTAGGGTGACAGATAAAAAGAAGCCGAGTGAGTCATCAAGAGGCACCAAGTGCTCCAAGTTAAATATCTGTGAAAAAACGTTGACCTGCATGAAATCATTGTCAGATGGTATCTCTTCAAAGAAGTTTTTAGACTCACAGTCTCATGGAATGAAGCTGCTGGAAGGGACCACAGGAGGTTGTCTAGATCTCAGCGGTTAAAGACATAGGATTTTTGCTCATTAACATGAATAATGGCTTGGGGGAGGCTGTCAATGGGGATTTACAAGGACTAGGAGAAGAAGAAATGGCCTGAAATTGTGTCAGGGAATGTTTGGATTGGATATTAGGAAAAATTTCTTCACAGAAAGCGTTATCAAGCACTGGAACAAGATGTCCAGGGAAACCGTTGAGTCACCATCCCTGCAGGTACTTAAAAGACGTGTAGATATGGCACTTAGGGACATAGTTTAGTGGCAGACTTGGTAGTGCCAGGTCAACAGTTGGACTTCTTGATCTTAGACATCTTCTCCAACCAAAATTCTGCCCATCCCCATCCTCTGAAGGTAACAATGCTTCTGGAACACATTTTGAAATTTTTGGATATGGTTGCATACAGACATATGCATGCGTATATTAAGACAAAGTTTTCCTCTGAGGCTCATGACTTTGGTGTTAAACATACAGGAAAAGGCCATGAACTACCTAGAGACTGTGAATTAACACAAAAACTAGATATGAAACTCTCAGTGGGTCACTCACCAAAATTATCTGGAAATGGCTGTTTCTTTCCTGGTAAGTTATAGTATTCATCTCAAGCAAACAGATGACATGAGGAAGCACTTGAAATCAAAAGTACATTCTATATCACAGAAAATACTGTCTTCAGAATACAAAAGAAGAGGGAGAAAGAGATATGAATCTGGAAGTTCCTTGGAAGACTCCTCTTGAAGCTAAAATAAAACTATTAATATGCCATCTAAAAGATTCTGCAAATTCTCAAATATATCTGATAATAGTGAACTATAGTAAAAATATAGTAAATATTATTATTATTATTATAAAAATATAGTAAAATATAGTAAAATGTATCTGATCAGTTAACAGAAGTGAGAATCTTATTTAACAGACATGAGTGATCTGAAGGTATCCTGTATGTTGTTCACAGAAAATGGAAAGGACTTAACAAGCAGTGTCAACTACTCACCAGGTGTTACGTGCAAAAAGAACAGGCAGTAGATGCAATGTCTGACAACAGAATCTACTACTTAGTCTCCTCTACTCAAAAGCCCTACATTTGTGAGGAAGGCCTGAAGTTTAGCCTTTTAAGAGATTTAGACAACTGGGGACCCATGTAGGTGCCTAAGAATTGGCACTGAATGTCATCTGTGGTGCCTGTGGGAATCCTTTCTGGCCTCCAGTTGCCACCACAAATGCAAGGAGATCTACTGTATCTCATACATTCACGTGCAGTTTTTGGGGTACAGGGAAGAGTTGGAATTTTTCATTCTCTCAGGTGCTATAAGATCCATGTTCTTTATTTAGATTTTGCCTTACCTGCATAGACACCAGTCCACTTCATAACCCAATTTACTAGGAGAAATTTTAGTTTGTTTTTATATTGCTGGTTATAGGACCAAATTTCATAATTTGCTTCTACATGCGCTGTAGAAGCAAACTGCTACATGCTTTGTAGTAGCCAAAACTGTAATTTTTAATTGTTCTCTGTGTTATTTAGATCAGAGGACTACTCTACATGAGATCTCACTTGAAACTACTGTATAACTTCTAGAAATTATTCTTAACAGTTCTTTAATTTAGAAGCAATCATGAATTAGTTGCAGTGTTTCACAGATTCTTTCAATGCTGTCAATAACATACAGTGCTCTAATTTTCCTTTCAAACCTTAATCTTGCCTTCATCACTTCCAGCTTCCAGGCACTGATATGTATGCCTTTCTCCAACAGACCAAACAGATCAAATGTACATTCCTCATGGAGACAGTCAGGGTTTTCATAGCACGTCAATCCTTAAGTTTCTTTTCAATCCAGTAAATAGACAACACTCTTTGAGGTATTTTTCCAAAGCATGTCTCCCCCGCCTTTGATCATACCATTAGCTAATCTCTGATCCTTTCCAGAGTTGGACATAGAATTCCAGGAGTGGCTTTATGGGATTCAGACACAAACGCTGAAACATTCGCCTATGCAGTTGCTGAAAACTATCCAGATCAAGAGTCTTCCTCTGATCTGTCCCCATCTGTATGCAAGGGATGAATTTTGGGTCTATGACTATGAATTTGATTCTCTTAGATTGCCTTTGTTTAGAAGAACAAGTGTACCAAGTGATTGAGGTCATTCCCTCTTTCAGTGATTTATCTTCTACACTCTCCCTAATATTTATTTCATCTGCTGTCTCTGTTGGTATAAATTTCAATTTTTCTTCCAAGTCATTCATACGTAGTATAACCAGTTTTTAATCTAAAGAATAACAGGCAGGACTTCCACAGGTATGTTAAGCAGAAAAGAAAGGTCAAGGAAGGTGAACCCTGCAAATAGATAAGGCCGGCAAACTGGACAAAGAATGAGGAGAAGGTTGAGGTACTCAACAACTTTTTTGCCTCAGTTCTCAATGGCAACCGCTCTTCCCACACCTCTCAAATGGATGAACAGCAGGATGGGGTCAGGTGAAGCAAAAGTGAGTTTTAGTGAAGATCAGATTCTGGACCACCCAAGGAATGTGGACATACCTAAGACTACGGGGACCCAATGAGATGCATCCCAGAGTCCTGAGGGACTTGGCTGATGTAGTTGCCAACCACTCTCCTTGATATTTGAAAAGCCAGGGCAGTCACAGAAAACTGCAGCTTACTGGAAGAAGGGAAACATTGTATCCACCTTAAAAAAGGGTAGTAAGGAGGACCCAGGTAACTACCAAGCTGTCAGCTTCCCCTCTGTGCCTGGGAATATCATGATGTTCCCAGGCCCAGATCCTTCCAGTAGCTGTGCTAAGGTACATGGGGGACAGGGACATGGTTCGAGACAGCCAGCATGGCTTCACTGAGGGCATCTAGAGAGTGATAGTCAATGGCTCAGAGTCCCAATAGACATCAGTGATTAGTGGTGCCCTGAGGGGCACAGGTTATTTAATGTCTTCATCAATGACATAGGCAATGGGATCAAACGCATCCTCAGCAAATCTGCAGATGACACCAAGTTGAGTGGCGCAGTTGGCACACCTGAAGGACAAGATGCCATACAGAAGTCCCTGGACAACCTTGAGAAGTGGGCCCATGGCTATTTCACGTGGTTTAACAACATCAAGTGCAAGGTGCTGCAACCAGGTCTCTGCAACCCCCTGTATCAATACAGGCTGGGCAATGAACTGCTTCAGAGCAGCCCTGCTGAGACAGACTTGGGGATGCTGGTGGTGGAGAGACTGGATGTGACCTGGCAATGTGCACTTGCAGCCCAGAAAACCAATTGTATCCTGGGCTTTATGAAAAGCAGAGTGGCCAGCAGGCAAAGGGAGGTGATTCTGCCCCTCTACTCTGCTCTGGTGAGACCCCACTTGGAGCACTGCATTCCACTCTGGGGTCCCTGATGCAGGAAGGACATCAAACTGTTGGAGTGAGTCCAGAGGAGGTCACTGAGATGAAGGATTAGAAGGATGGAGCACCTCTGCTATGAGGAAAGGCTGAGAGAATTGGGGTTGTTCAGCCTGGACAAGAGAAGGCTTAGGGGTGATCTAGTTGGTGCCTTCCAGTCCCTGAAGTGAGCCTACAGGAAAGATGGAGAGGGACTATTTGGAAGACCATGTAGTGATGGGACATGGGGGAATGGCTTCAAATCAAAAGAGAGTAGGTTTATGTTAGATATTAGACAAAAACTCCGCTGTGAGGGTGGCGAGGTGCTGGACCTGGACCCGAGAAGCTGTAGATGTCCCCTCCCCAGAAGTGTTTAAGACCAGGCTGGTGGGGCTTTGAGCAACCTGGTCTAGTAAAAGGTATTCCTACATATGGGAGGGCAACTGGAATTACATGATCTTTAAGGTCCCTTTGAACCCATATTGTTCTATGATTCAACAATTCATATGAACAATTCTATGATTAACGCAGGCCGTGTTGATTTTGGATTGTTCTAATTTTTTAATTAAACTATAATGAGGTATCAGACCAAGTAATTTACAGGAGCCTAAATACATCAGATTAACACTATAGCTTTAACAGTCAGACCTGTAAACCTAGCAGAAGAGATGCCATGTTAGCTTTATATAGATTGTTTTTAATATGTTTATATTGATTGTATTACAGGCTGCTAGTCTGGATACCCACAGAAACAATTTCCACATGTAGAAGTGGAAATATAATAATTGATTTTTTTTTTTTTTGCTAGCATACAAAAGAAAAACTGAGAAGAATCTGTTTCCTACAGATATCCAACTCAGTGCATGTGCCTCTTTCCCTCATTAGTTGCTCTCTAGCACAGAGTTTTAAGAAGCATATTTTTAAATGGTCTACAATTCAGCCCACATGGATTCGGGAAGGAGAGTGGGTCAGGTCTCGTCTCCCAGGCTACCAGTAGTAAGACAAGAGGGCATGGCCTTAATCTGTGCCAGGGGAGGTTTAGGTTAGATATCAGAAAGAAATTCTTTACAGAGAGAGTAATCAGCCATTGGAGTGGGCTGCCCAGGGAAGTGGTGGATTCTCCATCCCTGGAGGTTTTCAAGACGAGGCTGGACGTGGCACTTAATGCCATAGTCTAGTAACGGCGGAAGTGTTGGATCAAGGGTTGGACTTGATGATCTCCGAGGTCCTTTCCAACCCGTCTGATTCTATGATTCTATGATATGCAGACGTTGCCTTGTGCATTCTTCAGCACCTAGTTTCAGTGTTACAATAGTGCATCCTGATATCTTTGACCTAGCTTCCTGCTGAATTGTGTGGTGACATGGCTCATATCTTTTGCATTCCCTGCCCCAAGATCAGGTTGCCCACATGCGTAATCCATGCTATTCCTAGATATTCTCTGGGTAGGTATGGTGGGGAAACTGTTGCTCAGCCTAGGCTCACTGTCCTGGCTGGCTGTTGAGGAGACTGACTGTGTTATAATAACAGCTATGTTTACCAGCTTTTCAGCAGCCAGGAAATTCTTAACATTCGGGCAGTTCAGGTACAGTCATATCTTATTAGTGTGCACAAGGGCAAAACCAAACTACAAATCACAAAAATGATTAAGTGTGGGGGTCTTTGTTTATAGAGACATTTTGAATGTACAGCTCCTATGTATTCTTGTGACTATTTGTCACTGCAAGGCCAGGTGGTTTTTGTTGTTGGTTTTATTTATTTATTTATTTATTATTATTATTTTTTTATTTTTTTAATGTAATTTTTACTTCTCTGCCACTTTCAGGNCACTGGAAAGACAGCTATCAAGGAGTGACCATCACTAATAGGGGGCAAACACTGAGGAATTTAATTCTTGCTGACTGGTGCTCAAGGACAGAGTGGCTTTGTCCCCCTTATGCTCATGTCAGATTCTGTGAGTCTGACCTGTTTGGCTGGGGCAGGTGGAAATTAGCCAGCATGGGGCAGCCTGACTGTGGGCCAGGTTCCCAAGAAACCATCCTTCCAGCCCACTGCCCCTCTTGCAGCTCTCATTGCACACTTATCGGAGCAACTACATTGTCTCCAAGGGTCAAAAACCAACATGGGGAAGGCATATGGGCCTTTTCAAGTACTCCTGCTTCAGTTTCTACATCTACTGGTGCTGGGGGAAGGTAGAACTCAGATTCAGAGAGCATAAGCCACAGGTGCACAGTAGTCCAACTTGAGGACCAACATAGACATAATAATAATAGACATAGGAGTAGTTACTCAACTCTGCCAGCTGTGAAAATCTCCTTATGTAACTGAAGATTATGTAGTAGTGCTGGAAATGAAATAGGAATGTGATTTATTCTCACTGTCCATTACTGCAATTCAGAACAATTTATTTAAGGTCATTACCTTACATTCTAAGGGAAAATGCAAACATTAATCTTCATAGACTGTATCTTGGATACAAGTATTTCTGGATAATTATTTTGGTACCCTGTCTTTGTGTGCAGTCTTTTCATATTCAGCAAGAAAGATGGGTGTCTAATCATCTGTGCTGCACATATGGGCTTGAGTACACATCACAGTTTAAGGAAACAGGAGATGATTGTGATCTTCAAATCAATGATACCTTAAGTTTTCTTTTAGAGTTAGTTTTTATTTATTTCAGATAGTGCTTACATTAATAGGTCTAAAACCTCAATGGTTCAACAGAAATCTCATTTCTCTTGCTTGAGTTGTCCAGAAATCTTTGTGGCAGTACTAAGACAGAGATGAGTACAGGCCATGGTCTCAGTGTTTGCCCTGATTTTAGGATAGATTTTGCTGTCCCTGTTATTCAGAGTACCTCTAGCTTACTTGTCTCATTCACCACCTTACTGGTGCATTTAAGGCGCAACTGCATCTTGACTATGGTATGCATGTCCCGTGTACCATAGTCCTGAAGACCTAACCCCTGCTTTATGAAGACATGCTCTTTAATGATTTTTGATACAGTGCATAAAGGCACAACAATCCAGGATGTGGAAAAAGGTCCAATATATTTAGATGAAAACTGAGAACACATCTTTCCTTACTTGATCCAAGAGGGACCAGCCATTCTAACACTTCTAAGGGAAGGGACAAGTGTCTGCCTCTCCCTGTCTTGACTTTAAGACTAGTCAGGAAAGCACACATAGATAAAACAGAGATAATGGAGCAAGATACAGTCATAACTAGATGAAATGTAATGGCCTGTGATGTACGCAGGGTCAAACTAGATGATCTAATGGTCCCTTCTGGCCTCAAACTTCATAAATCATTGCTCACGGCTGCCCTAGTGAGCTAGCTCCCTGTTTAGACCAGAGTTGACTCTGTGTTTCCCACTTCAGTGTTACTGCAATGGTAGCATCCAGGAGCACCGCAAATGGCAGAAAAATGGTTCATACCTGGCATCCCGTACACATTAGGACTGGCACAATGCAAATGGTGCATGGGACTTGGCTTTCAGGATTTTTGTTTGCTTGTTTCTGGAGCTGGTTCTTGAGGTTTCAGTGTCCTAGCTAACTTATCCCCCAAAAGGTATGTTTTTCAAAGGACACTATTTTCCAATCTCATTGTTAGGAAAGCCCATGAGCTGGTACTCATATCTGTGGGGCTGCATATGCACCTGAGTGTGACATTGCTCCAGATGCACGCTAAGCAGGTCACAAGTCCCTTTTGAACCTCTGTGGAACAATAACCTAAAAATCTGTATTTTGGGTAGAAGGTAGCCTGAAGGCTGTTTGTCTCATTTGAAAAATAATCTCATCGTTTAGTTTATCAGCTGGCTACACCTTGCTCCAGGGGCTTTGTGAAAAGGAGAACATGCTTTTCTTTTTCATCACATGAAGCTCTCCCATATATTAGCATTTTTGTGTAGAGTGATTCAATTGTTAAGAGATTAAATTTCTGTAGGCATCACAACAAAGACAGACGTCCATCAAGTTTGCTAGAAATTAGTGATATCCTTTCATTCAAATTTAATCATAAATGAAGTTTAACTTGCATTTGTGAAGGATAAGGCATTCTGATATGGCTTTATGGTTACACTAAACATGTAACGACTTTGATACTGGAGCCAAAAGGACATCATCAGACAGGAAGAAAATTGTCTCCTTGGTAATATTTAAAACACTTTCAAACCCAAATGCCTTGAGTTGATGCATTCCTAGCTCCTGAAGCATAATTCTCTAATGTATTGGAAATTATATCTAAATGTAATCAGCAAAAGCACTAGTACAGTTTACTTACAAATGAGACCTTGAAATTTTGCCGTATTATTCAGATATCTTTGGTACATTTTTATCCAGTTAATTATTTAACATAATGATCTCTTCTTGCCCTCCATGAAATCAAGCAGTTTACTTAGTTATATGCAAAAGTACAGGTTGATACACTTTGCTGACTGCAAAAATTATTTCTAGCTTGCTGTATTTATTTGTGTAGAAACACACATATGCAGACATATTTGCTCATACAACATAGTTGATAAATTTTATTTGACTTAAAAAAATTAACTGGATACTTTACCCTTCATGTGCCATTACATTAAATACATGCTGATTGCAACAAGGAGCAGAAAATTTTAAATAGTCCTTGTGCATTTGCATGCATGTATGTAGGTATGTGTGGTTTTCTGTGCTGACAAGAAATGCATGGGGTTTTTTTACAATTACCAAATTTTACTGCAATTAAAATTTAAAATTTAAAATAATTAAAATTAGTAAAAAGTAAAATAATGGTGGTGAGGGTTGTTTTAATAAATTACTGGAAAAAATATTTAATTCTAAAATTAAGTGATGTTCCACTGTTACAAAATATTTATAGGTATAAAATGTAACCACAAAAACATCCTTAAATACCTTTTTGATTACTAATGTCTCATTTGATTTGAGGCTTGACTTCAGGCCAGTCAAGTCATTGCAAATGAGCCTAGGGACTTCCCTGGGCTTTGCACAAATTAACACACTTTACATACAAAAATGAAAGGTCCTGTACTTTGGCACAGACTCTGTGCCATAATAGAGTGAGACAGTAGACTTCAGTCTAATTTTGGTATGTTTTCTTCTCTCTGTAGTATGGAAGCATGTATGAAGGAAAGTAAGACAATTTTTTTGAGGCATTTTGAATAAGGTGCAGTAGCAATTGAATTATACCTTAAAATATCAATAAGCTTTTCATTAGAAGAGCAGGAATCTTTCTTAAATGTATCCTTTTCTATCGACAAAGTATAATTTTTAAAAATCTATTCAGGGAAATGCACCAGATTTCAGAAGCTCTTGGTAATTTGAAATAATGTCACATCCTTTTGAAAATCATAGTCATGTGCTTTGATCCACATTTGGTCCATTACTAGTCCTTCTTCATTCAATAGAGCTGACATGTTTTGGAAAAATTTAAGTGAAAATTGTTTGGTTGTGAATTAAGATTCTGAAAAAATTGTACGTCTCTGCAAAATTTGTTATTAGGCTATTTTGCTAGTGAATTTTACAAAAGCAACTGAAAATTCAATCCGGTCAGTTTTATGGATTTAATTACTCTTTTAAATCGTTTCTTTTCGGTGGTTTTATTAATTTTTAAATATTGAGAAGAAACTATTATATACTCAGAATAATTTTGCTGATTTTGTTCAATAAGTATTTCCCATTATCTATGTTTCTTTGCCTGTGCTCTATGCAGAGACATTTTTAACTGACATAAAGCAGATGAATTCAGAAGGCTGTTCCTGCACCCTTAGGAGCAAATGAAAACAAAAGGCCAAAACAGAGAAAAAAAAGATTTCAAGCCATCTTAAAACAAAAGTTAGCTCTTAGCAAGAATTTATGCAGTATGTCTAGTAATCTTAAGATTACCAGTCAAACCTTGCTGCTTCTGCTAATCTAGTATTAACCTTTGTCTTTTTGGTGAGATGTTCAGATTCTGTGAACAAAGCACTAAGATTTAATGAGGGCCACTGTCCTCTTGAAGGTGATTTCATAAACCATTACAGCTCTGGCATTAATTAGATGGAGCTAACAGATAAAGATAAAAATACAGTTACTACTTTGAAAAGTGCATGCTTTTCTCAATGCACCGAATTTTTCAGTAAGAAATTTTCACACTGTGCAGCCACAACAAATGTTTTCTCTTCAGTTCAGTTTTCATTTCTTTTTCTTTTACAGTATTTCAAGAAATGTTCTAAACTATTATCCTGATGACAGCTAAGAAAAATTGATTAGCACTACAAAATTTTAAATTTCATTAGTTTTTTTACATGTGCCGTTTGCCTCCCTTTTCATCACTTACGTGGGCAAAGCAGTGTTTGAAACACTAGGCCTCTTCTGGGAGAGGAAAAATATAAAATTGGCAGAAAAAGTTGTAAACAGCTTCATGATTACTTTGGTCTTTAGATGCTCCAAAAGATGTGGTACAATCTGGGTGTCAATTGGCTCTACATTTTTGCATTGTATTGCTTTCTAAGAATGGGTGTGCAACTGTGCACGACATCCATGTCTCCGTGTTGGTGTTATTCTGCCTCCATATCTATCTGTCCTTACTTTCTAGTGATAGTTAGGAGAAATGGATCAAAGCAATCAGCACACCAAATGATACCATACAAACCACAGAAATAAATATCTAAGGGCTCAAAGGAAGCATTCGTTTAATGTGTCAAATGCAAAGGTAATGGCGAGCTGTTCTGCTCAGAGCTTCAGAGGTGTGTCATAATGTTTTTTGGTTTATGTACTGTGAATAAAGGAATTTGAAAAGCTCTTAATTCCAGTTACTAATAATTTTACTAACACCTTTACCATACAGTAAACAGGGCTGTTACTCAGTATGAATAACAAAGCTGCTTCAGTTTATAAAGACAGTGAAGTCCTGAACTGTAGTACCATGTCACTGTAGTAAGACAACATTTGTGTCAAACCTTCTAAGGATGGTGTCTGAAGATTATGGGCTCATTACTCTTCAGTGATCATTGTGGCAAATATCCCTGTATCCTGCAGCATTCCCATATGGATTCTCTGCTTGTGGAAAGAGGAGACAATTGCTAATACGCCTGGATTGAATTATGGCTTCCTAGGATCAAATGGAAATAAATTAGGTGTCTGCTAAATACAATGAAGGTGGCATGTAATGCAGATGTAGCTCATAAGATAAAGAACCTCTTAGCACAAATATCTCTGTATTCAGAATATTATCACTGCATAAATAGTTTAACAGGATGAATGGTGGCTTTCTGAAATAGGAAAGATATAAACCGGTTGCCTAATGTGAAATTGAGTCTGTTAGTATTATCTATGGATACTCTTGATCTGTTTGCTGGCTTGAACACAAGTGACCTACACAGTGTGAAACATCCTGCAGCTTCCCAGACACTTAAGACAATCAAGTGTCTCTTCACTGAAACCTTATTTCTGACATTACCAGTAGCTTTTTCTCAGGTTGCTAATGTTTCTCACCCTTTCTGCCTGATTCATCTTGTATGTCCTGCTGAGATGGACTGCCAGTTCTCCAAACTTCTGCATCTACATTCTCTGTTTTTTCTAACTCATTGTGCACTCTTACATGTACTTGTTTTGTTTATTTACCTCCCCAAACTCAGAGCTCAACACAAGTGAACAAAGAAAAGGGAAGAACAGAAGACCAGAAAAGCAACAAGAATAAGTAAGGCTCTTGTTCTTCAGTGTTTCTGAAGACAAAAAAACTTAGGCTACATGAACACCATGACCCCATCTTCCTTTGAAAAAAGCTACGTATTTTGCAGACAGGATTAGTAGTATTTACTAAGCATTTGTGTCAACCCAATTCTTTAAAAGACTTTTGGTAAATAGATGATTTTAAAATGTTCTCCTGTTGCATAAGGATCACTTGTCCTCACCCTCTCCTGCTATTTATTAATTGTATTATCCCCAATAATCAGTTTAGGATCCACTACAGACTAAAATCCTTGTTCATTTATAAACATTGTTTCTTTCTGTCTGATACTCTGAGATAAACATCATGCCCACCAGTTAAATGGTCATTCTCAATGTAAGCGTCTGCTTCCAGCTCTCATCCAAATAATATCTTTGGAAACATCAGTGAAGTGGCTGCTATTTATTACTTGGTGCGGTTTTTTTTTAACTTTTAACTTGCTTTAATTTTTAAAGATAATTATGAGTATTCTGTTTACTCACTGTGGTTTGTACTGCATGGTACAAACACACAGCAGCAAGTTTTTCTGGGTTTTTTTTTACAGTTTTCTCCCTTTAATTCTTTTTTCTCTAAATCATTATTTAATAATATGCAAGACAATTTTATTTTGGAATTAAAGGCTTAAATGTGCCTTTCTGTCCCAGACTTACCAGCTTTGAGGAAAAGAGCATGTTTTGTTTATTTTGGCTTAGAGATGAACACACAATGGCATATAAAACACATGAATAAACATGTAGAAGTTTAAAAGAAGCTGCAGTTTTAACTGAAATGCTAGAAGTGAAGATAATGGTGAGCTGTCCTGCTCACTGCTGCAGAGAAATGTCAGCATTTTCCCATTTGACGTTCTATGGAGGCAGGCATTTATAAAGACATATACAGTATATTAGTAACCAGTTCCCCAAGCATAATCTCCAGTTTTGAAAGCCTTGGGACAGGATCATCTTGCTGTGTTATGAAGCCTGGGACAGTGATGACAGTACCACCTGGAGCAGAAACCTTCACCCTGGGAGATCTGGGGGATCAGAGCCAAGCAACACAGGCACCTGAACATACAATCTGCAGCTTCTTTTTTTTTCACCTGACTTTTAATAGGGAAACTATTCAATCAATGCCACATATCTTCCATGGACTTCCATCATTTTTGGGTTGCCTCAAAAAACTGGAGGACTTCAACCTGTCATTGGTACAGAAAACATCTGTTTGAGATTTTTTTAGTTCACTTAAGGAAGAGGAGTTGAACACCTGGGTAATATCAGGGACAATGACTAGAAGATAGTTAAAATTTTTCCCTTTCATCACTTTGTGTCTTTTGTGTATTGCCTATTGTTACAGTCATTTCCACTACAGACTCCAGTAATTCCTAAAAACCTTCCATATGAGAAAAAAAGTAGCAAGTAGGAACACAGTAATACCAAAATCATTAAAAATGTAAAGATTACTCAACATTGAAAGAAGTAAAAACATGGACTCCATTTTAATTAAGTTTAATTAAGTTTTCATTTAAGATTGAATTTGCTTGAATACATGAAATTTCATTGTCACCTCTTCTTAGTTCATCACCAAAAATACTTATTTAAAAGAAAGAAAAATCTGATTTCGTTCCAGAAACAATATTGCCAGATACTAAAGATGTTAAAGAACACTGATAGTATTGCAATTAATATTTCACAATACATAAGAAACTCCTATTGTCAGAAATTGTACTGCTAAAAGTTATGGCTTAATTCAGGTGAGAATGTCAGATCAAAGATCTCCTGGTACCTGGTGCTTTTGAAGCAACTTTCTGAGAAGGAGGCAAGGACAAGAGGAACACAGTAATAACCAGAATCTTTTCCCAGCCTTGTGTGGGCTGTAAACCGATTGCTGTGGTACCTATAGTACCTCCCCAGAGCGATGATGTCCTACTTCTAAAACTTTTTTGGTAGAATTTTCTTCCAGTGCTGTGTCTAGCAATTCTTGCCTACATTTTCATTCCTGGTGCCCACAAGAAGCTTTGGCAATGTTACATGGCTAAATTGCATATTTGGAGGCATATCTTCTCATGTTCCTTCCAGAGCATGCTCCTGGTCTTCTGCGCACAACCATGCAGTACTCACCTTCACCATGCCACACGGGATTTGTCAATTCTTCATTTTAACCTCCTCAATTCAGAAGACTTAGGAGTGTATTTAGTATACTACTGAGGCATTTCTTTCATGATAGCTGCTGCCACAACCTTGATTTTCTTGTTGACGTTTCTTTGAATTTTCTCCAGTTCTACAGTGCTATGTGACATACGTGCAGCATTTGAAAAGTAAAGATTCACTCAGGGATGTAATGATATTTTCTGTTCCTTCTCTATTCCTGCCTATACAAGTGCTTGCACGGCTGACAAGCATGATGAGCAACTGAGCAATAAAATGATCATTACCTCAGATTTAGGGAGAGACGTACCTTCATGTCTGGAGTGTCTCAGTACTTCTCTTTGGCAGAAGCCTTATATTTATTCAGAGCTTTTTGCAGGCATAGGGTATGTGAATGCATTGTATGCAGAGTTGTCAGATTAAGAGCCCTCTGAAATACACAGCAAGATTTCCACAGATCTAAAAGCAAGCTTTGCCAGACCTTAAGGAACTGTCAGACCACCACAAAATCACACAATATGCTAAGTGGGAAGGGACCCACAAGGATCATCGAGTCCAACCCTTAGCCCTGCACAGGACCATTCCCAAAAGTCATACCATGTGCCCAAGAGTGTCATCCAAACACTTCTTGAACTCTATCAGGCTTGGTGCTGTGACCTCTTTCCTGGGGAGCCTGTTCCAGTGCCCAACTACCCTCTGGATGGAGAACCTTTTACTAATATCCAACCTAAACCTCTCCTGACACAACTTCCAGCCATTCCCTTGGGTCCTGTCACTGATCATCACAGAGAACAGATCAGTGCCTGCTCCTCCTCTTCCCCTCACAAGGAAATTGTGACTGTGATGAGGTGTCCCCTGTCTCCTCTTCTCCAGGCTGAACAGAACAAGAGACTTCAGCCACTCCTCATACAGCTTCACTTCAAGGCCCTTCACCATCTTTGTTCCCCTCCTTTGGACACTCTCTAAGAGCTTAGTATCTTTCTTATACTGTGGTGCCCAAAACTGCACACAATATTCAAGGTGAGGCCACACCAGTGCAGAGCAGAGTGGGACAATCCCCTCCCTCGACTGGCTGGTGATGCTTTGCCTGATGCCCCCCAGGACACGGTTGGCCCTCCTGGCTGCCAGGGCACTGCTGACTCAGATTCAACTTGCCATCAACCAGGACCCCCAGGTCCCTCTCTGTGGCACTGCTTTCCAGCATCTCATTCCCTAGTCTGTCCATACATCCCAGGTTCCCCCATTCCAGGTGCAGAATCCAGCACTTTCTCTCATGGAACTTCATCTGATTGGTGAATATTAAACTCCAGTCCTAACTGCATGAACGTTTTAATAAAGGGACAAATAAACATGTGAGAAGGCTTTTCCTGAGCATACTGCTGTGGCAGGCATCAGTGAACGTAGAAGAGGCAGAGGCCTTGCAGTACTGACTCACTGAGTTCATTCAGTGGCATCATATGCAACAGTAAATGCTAATCATTGTGCACATAAAAAATAGAATTGGGTTCAGAAGTACTGCTAGGTATATGGTTCTGTCTTCAGGATGTCAAGTTTATGTGAGTGTGTTAGCCCAGCACAGCAGTTACTTAAATAAGGAATGAGGAAATGAATAGAAAATTTGTTGAACAACACCCCTACACTCATTCAACCAAATCAGTCAGACTGCTATCGGAGCATCTGAACATGATTTCATCTCTTGCAAGTCTCACCGATTGCATCAAAATAATTTTTACCACTTATTTCCAGTGAAAGGGAAAAGATTTCCCAATACATATTGATTACAGACCTTCCTTCCCCTGCTCACAGTCACCTACAGCAGTGAAGTACTGAACCCAAAAATCAGTTTAGCAGGATCTCTACAAGTGCTGAAGCATGACACACAGCTTTCTTAAGAAACAAACAAACAAACAAACAAACAAAACAAACAAACAAACCAACAAACTAGTGCTGATCTAAGCAAAACAATAGAAGAGCTTGGTCTGCATACTTCTATAGTGGAAGATTTAGCATGCCAGAGGCACTTCAGTGGGGTGTAAGGGCTTCCCAGCACAGAATAAGAAGGTTGGAAAAATCTGCACTGGGTCATGTACCCCACTCTGAGGTCAAACAATTATTCTCCTGACCTAGGAGATATATGAAGACGGACATTTTCTGTGAGCTATTCCTGGTGGCCTGGCTCAGTTGCAAAATGTACAGTCCAAACCAGGAAGATCCATGCCTCGGTGTGAAATGCATCATGTCTCAGCCTTGGTCCCACACCTGGGTAAATAACATTGGTTTTCAAGTTGCCTTTTAATACCTCCCATCTCAGGGAAGGGAACCTGGCTGAAGTCCTTCTGCTGGGCTTATGGCCATGTGTCCTGATCTACTGAGGTCTTGCAGAAACTGGGAAATACCAACCATGATCTCCTGCAAAATAAAACCCAGCCTTATTCAAATCCTTAAAAGTCTTCATTTCTCTGAAAGCATGGGCTTGATCCAGCACCCAGCATGGGTAAATCAGTCTTTCCATGAAGAGCAACCTCGTTAGTGGCTCTATTTTAGCACACTCGGTGGTTCTGTTCTGTTCCTTCCCAAGCACAGACCATTTCCCATTTGAGGAATTACTTTCCAATAGTTGAATGAATAAGAACTAGTTGCAGCCCTCTGCACAAATTACCACCCAATGAATGCAAAATAATGCATTATAAGAAGTACTCTCTTGTATTTATTGTACAGATATTGGTGTGTATTGAATTTTGTGCTATTTAAGAGGCACTGCCATGGTAACTCATCTCTTTTGACAAAGGCTTTATGCCAGAGTAAAAGTGGAAGATATGGAAACTCAACTTTGGGTAACCAGTGAGAGGAAGGTGGCCAGCATTAACCTCACCTAAACATCACTAGAGAACAATCCGATGTGTATGTCTCCTGTGGAGTGTCCTGCTCACCAGGGAATCGCCAACTGCAGGGTGAGAATGGAGGTAGAAAGCAACAAATCAGTGCTGCATTAGTTTCCAAGATGTCGGCTGCCCACATAGATTTAATCACTGCTATGTTTTAAAGAATAAAAAACAGCATGGGAAGGTTACCTTGCTCTGACAGTGTTACTGCCTTCAGTAATATGGCAGGTAACCAAACAGCCAGAAAGACGAATATAACACCGGGTGCACTTTTCTGTCTTTCACTAGTGCTGTTGTTCTCACTTTATGTGTAACCTGCTACCACTTCAAGGTACTGCTAGAGACTGTCAATTTTAGGGATTTTCAGGCTGACCCTGGCTTGATTTCTTAGTCTGATATGAGATTATCTAATCTCTTCCCAAGCCTTTTAGCGTTACACCTGTTCCAAACACTGGGTTTGGACTGCTGGAAGGCAAAACAACATCAGAGTTCGATCCCTGGGCAGGATCCAAGAAGACAGCCCCATAGCTGTCTGCTGCTTTGGGGTTTACGGCTCCCACCATCACCAGTTCAGTTGAATGCTGCCAATTGTGCTGCGATCTAGGTTGGTATGTTGGTGTCACAGACTTGAAATGAAGAATTTTCAGGTTCTTTGGTTGTATTTCTGCCTTTCTAAGGAGAATACTGACTTTTTCCAAAAAGAGCTGCAAGCCAAATTTGCCTCAAGTGCCATTCTGGCTTGGGAAAGCCATTTTTGGACCCTCCCCGAGTCGCATTCACACAGGTGTTTAGCAGAAAATCTAGTCTAAAAATAACCACTCAACAACATATCTGATGGTGCAACAGAATTTTGCACAGCTTGTGAAAACAGTGTGACCTGCAATATCAGTTTTATATTGCCAACTTCACTGACTGTATCATGGTTGCCTAGCATGGAAATATGGGAGGTTGTAAAACAAGACAAGTAAAAAGCACACTGTAACAGCTTGTGGATCACCTAGCTCTTGCCAGAGTGACTAGTCTCCCACTGGCAAAAAAACCAACAACAAATACTCCCAATAGGTATTATTCTGACCAAGCAAAGTGCATATTTATTTAGTGGCCTCTATGGTATTGAAAGCACCATGTTTAGTCTCCATCTGCTTTCCCTCATCCAAGCTTGTTTAGATTCTGGGTTGCTAAAAACAACTGGTGCTAATGACATTTGTCCACACAATTCCCCAAATAATAAAGCGGGGGGGGGGGGGGGGGGGGAAAATGATTTGGCTGTCTCTGAAACAAAGTTGGGGGAAAATGTTTTGCCTTGNAAAAAACCCAAAAGTGGAAAGAGATGACTTAAGTTTACAATGGATTGTTTGCAGACACTTTCTTGTGCAACAGCTCAGATGAATTGGAAGACAGTCTCTGCACCAAACCCCCCCACTTCCTGGGATAAGGGGGGAGAGGGGAGCAGGAGATAGGAGGTCTGCATGTTTGTCTTACTTTGTCTCTTAAAGGCTTGCTGTTCTTGGCTGTGATTTTCTTGAAATGTTAATTATAGGAGCTGGGGATGTCAACAGTGCTCTTAATAGACTAATTCCACTGCTGAAAAAAAATTGAACAATGAATAAAACCCCAGTTTTAGAAACAGCCATCAGCTGCAGCAAAAGCAGTGGCTTGTATGAGGAGCACAGAACTGCACCTCTACCTACCTGCCACAGTGCTAGCCAGGGCCCTGACAGAGGATTTGTCTGTGTGCCACTGTGCTGGCTCTCAAAACCAATTTCAACAAGAATTACAGGAACTCGCAGGGCCAAGCAGGCATTCCCACCAAAATGGTGAAGCATATGGGTGCAAATATTGTTGCGGCCATCAAGGGGTCACTGGGATGAGACAATTCAGGGAAAGGTGATGTGCCTGCTTGTCCCTCTGAGGAATGGTTAGTCTCTGGGACAAGCTATATCTGTCCTCCCTTTGCAAATGGGTTAAATCGCTGAATAGATAAAACCAGGACAGGTATTTTGGTGTTTCAATCCCAAAATCATTAAAACTACAAAGCTACACTACTGTGTGATTTATCAGTTGCCATGCCAGTGATAAGCTAGACAACATCTTGCAGAAAGAGGGTGAGGCCAGGGAGCTGTCTCCTCCTGGTGTAGGCCTGTGAGTCAACCAGTTCTGTGCTAGGAGACCTCCAGATAGGGGCAAGGCAAGCAGCTGCATGAGGCACCCAAAAAACGGCCAAGACCAAGATACAGGGACAAGGCTAGTTATGAGCCCTCTGCACAGCAAACTTCATCAGATTGCCTGAGTGGCAATGAGTGGCACCTCCCAGCCAGCAGGTCCACACAAAACAGTGTGTACTCCTGAGGAGAGGCACCCTTTGTAACAAACACCAGCCTGTGCATGCCAAGATAGGCAGAGCTACAACCCTTGCTGGATGGGTGCTCTGATGCCATGGCAGTACATGAATATGTGCAGCTGTGCACAGTGTTTCTGATAAATAGAATGACAGGCAATTGTCATTGCAGTGATGGGCATCTTTTCCCACTTGCCTGAGATCTAGACCATTGTATGCTGAGGCCTTTGCCTGCCCCAGTGAAAGTGTGCTCCTCCCTACTTCTCTCCAGTCTCAGTCCTGGGATGATACAGAGGCCATAGGAAAGAGCCAAGGAGGATTACAGGTTTCAGGCTAACCACAGCCATGCACACCCTTCTCATGTTGGAGATACACCACAACACCTACACAAGCATCCCATGGGACTGCACTGACTCACCACAGATGGACAGAGACTTACGGTTAGCACTGAGCTCAGCCTTTGCCAGTGAAAGGGAATCATCATCTCTATCAGGATGTGGACATGCAGAAACCAAATCAGTTCAGGAACTTGAGGACAGAGACTTTGTTGCCAGAACTGCATCCAGAAGTCACATGAAGGTGGGGACCAAGGCCATGCTCTCCCCTGTTGGGCACCAATGCTGCAACTGTTCTATCCCTTACATACTTCAGGGCATGGTGGAAGGGGGAAACATCTGTGTGGGAGGATAAGACATGAGTGTGCTGAGATGTTCCCACATTGTTCCTCAGTAGATACCACGGGCTCTTGGCACTGTTTATAGGCCACGTTCAGCTTCTGTTCTCTTTGTAGGCTGGACTGGCTCCCACTTACATGTTTTTCCTCCTCTCTCTTGCATATAATAAATACACTGTTCAGCTGTCCTCACACATATTGAGAGCATCTGCTGGCTCTGCAGGGCACAGAAATTAGAGGACACTTACATGTGCAAAACCAACTGACAGGGAACCGTCTGCTTCAAGGGTGAAGTGGATCATCTCTGCCAGATTGGAAGGTTCTGACCTGGCAATGCATGCTGGGGAAAAAAAGAGCTTCAATTTAAATGTTATCCAGGTCCAGGGCCAATAGCACTGGCTAAAAGGGCAACAAATTGGTTTCAGACTGTGATGAAGGTGATAAATGCCTTGTAATTTCTGCTGCAGCCTCAACCTTCCAAAGACTGACCTAGGTTACCCTGAGCAGGATCCTACTCTGGAATTTACCTGTATCAATCAATATTCCCATTCTCTGCTAATCACCAATAAATTACTTAGTCATTCCCAAGAGTTTCTAACTGGCCTGCTGGAGAACTCAGGTTAATGAACCCTGAAGGTGGCTCTGTCCATGCTGTAACACACTGAACAGCAGTATAACTTGATATGTATTTAAATGAACTGTTTCAGAAGAAAATAAAAGTCAAAAATCAGCATAATAGAGTGGCAGACCTAGACCTTCCAGCAGTCATAGTACCATAACAAAGAAGTGCTAGGCCTAGAAATGTCTTCCATATTGGAAGTGCTCAAAATATATGTAAATAATTTGCCAAGTGTCTGTTTTATTTGTCAGACACTGGGACAGCAAAGCTACACACCTAATATTTAAAGCACATTTTAAACAAGGGTTTGCACACTTACTCTCTGATCTTCCCCAGCCATCTCTTCTTCCCTTGAATGAAATTTAATACAGACCCCAATCAGAAAGAGCACAAGCTCTTCTGTTCTGAGCATTCTTATTATTCTGTAGTCTAGGCTGAGCTTTAGCTCAAATTATTGTAACTTGTGATAGTACATTTATTTGCATGATGTTATTATCAATTCAAGAAAGTAAAGCAACTATTTTTCCCCTCTACTGTTGTTCTGCTTATGGTCTTTTTTATTAGGATTCTTCATTGCATCACTGATAAAAATACACCCAATCCCTAAAATTTTCAACTCTCAACTCTCAAAAGGCATGAGTTGCTGAAGGAACTCTGTTACCACTTGCCCAGAGTAATCCATGCTCAAGAGGTTGAAGCACAGGGCTCTTACCACAGAAATGAGCTGGGTAATTCTTCAGGTGATTTCTTCAAATATTTTTCTTTCTTGCATGAAATCTTGCATGCTAGAACAATGGTTTATGACAAATACTAATAAGCTGCTTTAGTAATCAAACCTGGGAGTTGGTTTAGTAAAGCCTGCCTAACCCTGTCCTAAGTACATCCAAGATGTTTTTTGTCCTTTATAGGGCCAAAAGTCTTTTTTGTAACATAAACTTTCTCACTGTTTAAAAAATAAATTTTTATAGCCATTAAAAATACTAATGAGAGTAATCCATAGGCACTGTGAATCACTTTTAAAGTAATACAGTGATCAAGATGATTGTCCAGTTATATGACTTCTTCATCAGGAAATCAATTGTAGAAGTTTGTTGAGACACACCAGAAGCAGGTACAGGACTTGTGTTGCATATTCCTTGCTGACCCGTTTGGTGCTTCTCAACTCTCTGTGGATTTTATGCAGGTGGCAGCCTCTTGTGAAGCCTTACTCTTACAATTGAAGTGAACAGAAGGCAATAAAAACAGCACCAGTCATTGCTTTTAAACTGAGCTTCTGCTCTGTTCTTGCTGCAGGGCCACACACACCCAGGTGAGAAAGGCAGAACACACAAAACTTTCCTTCCTCAACTAGGGATGAGCAGGGTATCAGTGTATCAACACTTCTTGCTTGCCCAAGGGCCCATTGGTAGGAGCTCGAAAGAGCTATGGGACTCTGCAGGAAGGCAGGATGGCTGCTGGGGAGAGAAACCCAAACTTGATCCTGAGGAGGCTGCCCTGCACGAGTGAGGCACCTGCCTGCCCTGTTGCAATGCTGCAAAAATTCTGAGTGTACTGCTGACCCATGGGCCCTGCTGGGTCATCTGTCTTTATGTCTTGTAAAACAAAGCAGCCATTATGAGTGGCAGTGTCCTGTCCCTGCTGCAGATATGTGCCCCTTGCCTTAAAAATCCCTGGGGAAGGGGAATGGTAGGGAGGGTGTGCAGGCTGTTGTGCCCGTGCTGCTGGAACTGCAGGATGATGTTTACATGAGCTCAGTGCTGTCCATTTCTGAAGCTCTTGCTGCTGCCAAACATACTTCGTTGCAACCAGTTGCCTGCAGCAGGATGTTTCTTTTGGGATGGCAACAACCCATCAAGTCCAGAAAGGCATCCAGATTTTACCATGAAAACAGATAAGGCATTTCTGAGTCCATGCATTAATATGAACTGCCAACAAATATTTTTTAGTGTGGTCCAACCATATTTTCAGGTTTGAACAGATTTTATGCTGAGGCTTCTTCTCAGCGGATTATTTTCCTTTGACTTTTTGAGTGCTTAAAGCCAGCTCATCTATCCTGGAGAGTTCTCTTGACAGAAGGAAGCACATGCATTCATAAAGTGGCTCTTACATTGTTTTATTCTGACCTTGAAGAGCTTGGTTGAGATCAACAGCTTGTGAAAGGATCTTTAATCAAGTTGTTGAACCTTCCTATGGATGTCTAAACACTCCATGTTATGAATCCTAATTATGTTCTTTTAAGGACTTGGATTTAATGCTATATTTGTTCAGAATGTATTTATTCTAGACTGATATGAGTTAAAAGGAACAAACTACATTTTTAACATGGCTGTGGTTTGAGGGACACTTTTAGGAAAGAGTCAGAAAACACCTGAAAGCCTGCTTCTGCTGGAAGATAAGCTGGGATTTGCTGCCAGGTGCCCAAATGAATAAGTATTCAAATAGGATCTTCACTTGGAACACAAGGACTAAAAAAAATGAAACAGCCATCAGATTGACTGTTCCTTTGCCCTATTACTATGGGTCTCGTCCTTCATGAATTACGAGTTCAGTCACCTTTTTTTTCTTTAGAGTTTTAGAGGGCAAACATACCACCTTTATAAGTATACCAAACTTTTCTTTAATCTCATCCTTTTTAAAAAGAATGGAGGTAAACAAAGCCATTCAAACAACAGAAAATAGCACACAACACTTAATGAAATTTTTAGTGTTTTAAAGTAACCATTTTATCTTTCTTTTGGATGACACTGTTTATTGTAAGACATCATTTTTATTAAATACACTGTAATACAAGAGACTTTCCATGTCATGTTGAGAGAAGCTGATCACATGATTCACAAACAAAACTTTTAACACTGATACCTAGGCATCACTTTGAAATCAGCCAAGATGCAATGAAAGTTTTAAAGCAATGACTACTTGTAACAAACTGCAAAACAAGAACCACTAAATATTTCCACGGAGACATCACATTAAATTAAAAAAAAAAGGAAAAAAGAAAGGAGAAAGATAGCTCTACACACCAGGTCACAGTTTGGTGACAGTATAGAGATTTATATTTGTATGTAGATATCTTCCTCTTTAAGTGACAAAGAGAGTGATATCTAGAAATATATATACATAAAGTATAGGTGGAGAGCAGGGCTGGGACAAATATTTCATAAGTAATTGATTCTCTATTGGTGATTCAATTAAACATCAATGTTGAATTAAATTACTTGTATATAAAACATTCTTAGCTGCTTTTCTTTAAGTTACAGAAAGATACATATAAGCTGCAAGAATTAGGCCTCTGGAAAGATTTGATTTGTTCTCTGTTTTCTCACATATTCCAAACAACGGCCTCACTAGTAGCAGCTTCTACAATCCTTGCTTGAAGTATTCACTGTTTATAAAACATCAGCCGGTTATCACTCAGAACCTTGTACAAGCAAACAAAAAATCCCCACAGACCTTGTCCAGAATGCATAGACGGAAAAATAACACACCCATCATTTCCCATTTCTTCTCCTGAGACATATGTTAAAAAGATGGCAGAATAGTCACTTGGTTACCTTTGTGAATTTCACAGTGTTTTCCCTGCGACATGTAGCTTTTTTTTTTTTTTTTGCTTCACATTTGTGATGAATGTAGCACATTCCCCCACCCCACAAAAATAAAGGTGTTTAAACTAAGGCTCTAAAGGACCTTTTATTCAAAGCAGCAGTGGTTCATCCCAGCCCTCACAAGAAAATACAAATTCCTGTGCTATCAAAACCTAGAAATCCTGACCTTGCTTCCCAGTCCCTCCCCATTCCTCTCCCTCATGTTTTATAGCAGTATTTGAAATTCAGTTACAGGCTGCAACAACCCAAATGTGGACTTGTTCTAGTATATATGCATTATACCTTAGTCATCCAGTGATCTAATAATTTTATTGGGTTATTCAATTTCTTTTTAAAGTGTTTTGTAAAAGTCTGTATCAACCACAATCTCTTATAAAGGTGGAGAGGGTGCAGTGAGAGAAAGAGAGGGAAAGAGAGAAAGGAAAATATAAAAGAAGGAAAGAAGGAGAAAAGGAAGGTCAGAAAAAGAGAAAGAAGTAAAGAAAGTAATAAAGAAATAACTAGAAAGGACAAAAAAGAAAGAAGAAGAGAAAAATAAGAAGTTACTTATTAAATTGTAGACAAGATATATTGTTTTACAGGTCAAAATGAATGCAGTCCTTTTAAAGAGGGTACAGTCCATCAGGCATCATAGGGTGCTCTTGCTTTACAATTATCTGTTCTCCATGGCCACTTTTAAGTTCCATGGATCTATTGAGAGTGAAGGACAGAATGCGGTGAATGCTACTGTTATTGATCCTGAATGTTGGTGTTCTTCTTCTACAAGTCATGTTGCAGTTTGAATAGTCCAGCTCATTCGTGGAATTATTTTGTTACTGCAGACAAGTATAAAATGCTAATGGAGCTGCACTGTTATTCTAGGAAATAAAACAACACTAGCACAAACCCAGAAATGACACTAAAACAAACTTTGTTTTCTGAGCTTGGAAGCTTGTCTGCTCATTTCATTGTGAGAAATCAACAAGTGAGATAGGAATGGAAGAAATGTTTTTATGCAATCATCTGGGGAAGAAAAGTGCTCGTTGTTGGATCTCTGGTATTCTAGCACTGCCTCTGCTGCACACCAGTTAGGAAGTTGAATCTTACAAACATAGAAAAAGAAATATCAAAAGAAAAAAATTTGGTTACTCAGCAGACGTTATCAATTTATTAATAGCACTCTAATAATAATTTTTAATAACATAGGTGTATGTAAATTTATACATATACACACAGCCCATACATAATGTGCATGCATGTCTGCACATATATAAATAAAATACAACAGACATAGGCATACATGTATATGCTATGTGTGTGTATATATATATGCCATATGCAAACACAGATATATTATATATATTATATAGATGATCAGTTCATAGCACAGTCCAGAAAGACTTTTTAAATGAGCCTGATTGTCATATTTACTGTGTACACAATTTACCTGACAGTGCAAGCATGATGAATATGCACATATACTCACCCCTCATTGAGATTTGAACATGTTTCTTCCTCTTCTCTGCCCATTCTGCTACATTTACCCACCTTTCATGAACAAACACAAACTATGTATAGCTACAGTTTATAGCTTTTTAGTGTGATTATACATTTTATGCACTATCAAGAACATTAAGGATATAGGTCAAGGTTAACCATACTGGTGGCTCTGTAGAACATTTGGTCCTTTAGGAGTTTAACATACTGCTATGTTATTGCACAATGCTTTTTAATACTATTTTTTCTCTGAAATTACTCTAAAATTCTCACTAGTAAATCAAAAAGAAGATGCCACTAAGTACATTTTCAGGGTTTTGTGGTTATTTTTGGTATACATTCTTTCAGTGCTTGCAAAACACACGTGCTTGCTTTTGGGCTGGAGCCTGTTTTCCAGTAGAAGCATCATCTCAGATGCCTTTTTCTTCAGCTCATAAGAGACTAAGACAGATTATGCAGGTAGAAACTTAGCAGCCCTCTCCACCACCTGCATCCTCCTCCCACTGCACAGTAAGGAAGGACTCTGGTATCTTTCTTTTCCACCACTGTTATTTTGAAAATAATTTTCAAATTCCTTTAAAACACAACATTCATATTCTCAACAGAATGGGTTTCAGTGGATGCTCAGTCTTTATCTACTTTTCTGTGAGAACTTCCGAGACAGTCTAGATAAAATCTTAAGGCCCATTTTGTAGGAATCTTCCTCTGGCTTTTTATGTGTTTCCAGTTCAGTAGTGTTAAGAAATAACATCTAGTTTATTAAAGAAATACTGAGTATGGCTTTATAGTTACACTGTCATGTTTATTTGTAATGCTGCCTTTTCCATGACATTGAGAAGGGTAAAACTTCATCAGTGTCCAGTGAACTGTTTTCTTCTGAAAATGTTCAGAATCTTTATAAGCTAGCTCTAAAAGCTTCTGAAAGAAAAACTTAAAGTGCCTCAATAAATAATACATGCAAGCAAATTATATATTAAATGTGCTATGGGAACACTTACAAAAATAAAATGCTTAATTTATTAAATAAAATATCCCCAACACGAAGATGAACTATTTTGATCTGGCTCATATCAATAAGAAATAATAAAAAGAGAAAATGGAAAGAAAGATCACTTTTTTGCAATAACGCCCCCTCACAGAGGGAGGCAAAAGTCTTGAGGAATAGGTAAGGTAGGTTTTCATTTGTAAGAATTTATATTAAAAATAATCCTAACTCTAAATTTCAAATTGTCAACTTCTAGTTTGAAAAACAACAAGTATGCCCATGCAGCTGTCATCAACACAGTGGCCATGCAAATGTTGTACATATACAATGCCAATCCAAACAAAAATAAATTATTTAAGAAAGTGTGGATGCTGGTTATGACAGCAATAGTACCAATACAAACATGGCGCTGAGCTCAGAATATTTGCACTCTGAATAGCAAGCCATAACCACAGAGTAATTTGTTTTCTCTAGAGATCTTTATCCCCTGCTATGTCTCAAACATAACCAGTGATCTCCGTGCTTTAGATTATTCATGTTATATCAGCCTATAGTATCTGTAACATTGTAAAGGCATTTTAACATGGCTAATGTTCTCCATTAGCCCCTATTAATGAAATATCGTTATGAGTTTGCTATGCCTACTAGGGTGTACTACAAGATGAGTGATTGTTTCTGCACAAAGGGCATTAATTGACAAAGACCATGCACAGTTTAATTGCACGGTTAAAAAAAAGAAAGGGATTAAGGAAGGAAGGAATATGCTGCGGGACAAGCACAGTATAAGATACATCTGCCCCAGCATCTATAGCTCATCCTATCTTATCAAAATCCTTAGTTTCAGCATATGATCATGAAATTAATACTGTACATAACTAAGTCTAGCTTCAGCCTTTACTAAAAAAAACTACCTGGAGAACATTTTTACACCAGTGGCATGACATTATCCTAGCAGAGGACAAAATAAGGGCATGTGTTTAGTTTATCGTGTTGTAACACAACCGTGTGCAGTGCAGGCAGCATCTTTTTTCATTTTACTTGCTTCTGGCAATGAATGGTGCTGGCAAAGCACCACCTTAAACAATCCTTTCAGTCCTCAGAAAGACTCTTCAGGGAAATTGCTAGATCCCCTCTTGCCTTCCATCAAATAATTTCAGTGTTTTCTTGTAGGTTTGGCTGCCACCTGATTCTCAAGTTCCTCCAGACAGTGTATCACACAAGAATGTCTTCTTTTCTGCTTTATCTCTGCAAAGAACATTCTTCATGTAGAGAATACTAGTCTTCTTTTTCCACCCGCAGGCCAAAGCAAAAAAATGAGGTGAATCCATAGAAACTCCCAGTAGCTGTACTGCAGAAATCACAAAGTTTTAGTCAAATATATTTTTCCCTTTTTTTCATCCACATCAAAGGCATGAATACAACAAGGCATTGTTAGTTGTGGTGGGCAAACTGAAGAGTCTGCTGATATAACAGATCAGGTTTTTAAGGCCTTTGTCTATGCAGAGTTACAATAATGCAGAAGCCAAATTGATTAGAAAGACAAGAGAGAAGGAAAAAAAAAGATAGAAACTGAGAGAGAGAGAAGATACATCTCAGTAATGTCTAAAAAGTCAATATTGTGTCTACAGATGGAGAAGTGCACATTGCTTGCCCTTTGAAAGCTTCTCCGCAACTTTGTCATTAATACTGTCAAAGTTAAGAACACATTTTAATGGAGTTCAGCGGCAGTTGAACACATTCTTTCCTGCAGCCCAGAAGAAGAAACGCTAGGAGACTTTAGCCTAAAATATCCAAGTAGACTGGAGATGCCTTGGCCAAGTTCTGAAGGAGGGAATGGATTTCTTTGATGTTGAGCCTCATGTGAGGCTCCCGTTGCCAACAGCCCAGCATCAAGTCATACACTTCCTTCGGGCATGTGCGGGGTCGCTGCAGGACTCGGCCCTGAGTGATGCACTCAATCACCTACAAGAAATCACAAGGAAAGGATCAGCACAGCTGTGCCAACTGCGGGGAGTTCATCCATGCAAGGGTTAACTCTAATCACTACAGCAGCCTCACTGGTCGTGGTCATACAGCCTGCTCTGTCAAGGGCTTCATTTCTAGGCAGATGCAGGAGCAGCACTATGTGATCTGAAAAAATAACTGTAATGCAAGTGGTCAAGGAGCAATAACTTTTCTCATATTAAGTTCACCCATGTTGTCCCTTTCACACATAAGGGAACTACAACCAGGAATTAATCCCATACCTTCTCTCTGTATCCATCTATCAACTTCATCTCATCTCAGAAGGAGGCTAAATTTTCAATCTGCTCACACAGAGCATCAATGCCTCTCCTTCTCTCCCTCCCTCTTTAAACTTATGAGGATCATTGTAGCTAATCTCTGAAAACAGATTACTTGTGACTGCTTGGAAATTAACAGATATCTAGATTGCTTCAATCTATTCAAGAATGGTTACGGATAATGACTCTGCAACAATACCATGCATGATACAACTGTTCAGGAGATAGCTAAGGTTCTTCATTGCCTCATGTCCTTTTCATGCATTTCTCAATACCCAGGTCAGATTCTATCCTACATAAAGGAAAAATCTAAATTCCAACTATCCTAATTCTATTGGGCACTCTACTTGGACACTCAGGAGAGAAAAGGGTGAAAAGGAAGAAATTCGACCACATGGTTCATGACAATACAATAAATATCTGATAACAGTGTTTGCCTTTACTAAATGAATTTGTTGCTGTCCCTTCTTCAGAGAAGCAACACCAACAGTTACCATGACAGCTTTCCTAATAAAGTTTGAGAATGTATTACACACACCTCGTTGTTTGAGAGCTGATACCATGGCTGTTTGCCGTAAGTAAAGATTTCCCATAATACAACCCCCAGGCTCCAGACATCACTTTCTGTGGTGAATTTTCTGTACATTATACTCTCTGGAGGCATCCAACGAATGGGTAGCATAGTGTGACCCCCAACCTGAGAAAAACAAATGAAAGAGTCAGAAATAGTTCCATCAGAGCCTCACAAGAAATGTCAAGACACTTAATATGGAGAATCCATCATTTCTTTTTTTCCTACATGGTAACACTCCCTTCAAGTAGCTTTAAAGAACTGAGAATTCAGTTCAGTCCAAATTCCTCTCCCCCAGCAACAATCATTGTCATGATAGGTTTCTCAAAATCTCAAAAGACGTTTCTGAAGTTCAAACTAATCTTTAATGTTTACTTGGTATATCCTACCCAACAGACAGGAAGCTCTATATTACACTACCAACCTATTTTAAATTAGACCAGTTTTGTGCTCCATTTAAACTCAAAAAGATTCATTAAATGAAGTCTACACTGCATGATTCTCCTAGAAACTCAGTGACATCGACCAAAATCCATGAAAACACAGTGTTCTCACTGCATGACATGGCAGGACTGGATTTGCATGGTTTAATATCCTAATTTTGACTGAATAAAGCAACGCTATTTTCTGTTGATAAGTTCCACAGTTAATGCATCAAATTACTTTGTTCCTCATTAACCACCCAGTACAATACAACTTTTTTTTTTTTTTTTTAATAGTCCTTTGGATATATTCCCTTGATAATAAAAAATGTGTAAGACATTAGCTCTACCCAAAACCAAGTCATGTTGAATGGGACCTTCAAGGAATGAAGGCCTTTTTGAAAGCTTTTGGAACATTTCTAATTTTCTCCAGAACGCTACATGTCCTTAAACTTAGGTTTCCTAACCTTAATGTAAATTTTAAAAAATTGCTTATTTCCAGCTCCTAAAATATTCATTGTTCCTGGTATGTACCATTCTGACTGGGTCACATCACTAAAGAAATCTACTCAAGTTCTTTTAAAATAGTGTAAGTGCTGATATATTCTGATATACAGATATGCTAATTACTTTTGCATCATGACAGCTGAGAATATTTCCAAGGAAGATTAAAAAAAAAGAAAAAGAAAGCTTTTTCAAGGACATCTAACTTTGATTAACTCACTTTCTGAAAATGTATTTAGTTATGAAACCATATTTTCACTTTCAGAATTCTATCAATTCAAAATATCATTTCTCCTTGTGGGACATTACATTTGTTGTATAAATAATGCCCTCCTTGTTCTCATGTTGAAACAGCAAATGGAAGGAAAACACAATGGAAGTTCAGTCAGAGTTGCTATTATTTTTAAATCACAGAGAACCTCCATTTCCAGTTATTTGTGAATAATTCAGTGTTAGCACAGCACACTGAATGCAGCTATGGCTCTGAGAGCTCAGTCCTGTCCTGTGCATGGCCACAAATCCATGCTTACTGCTGACTTCATAGAACGAGAGAATCATGCTGAAATTTTCATAGACTTCACAGAATCACTGAATAGGTGAGTTGGAACGGACACACAAGGATCAGTGAGTTGAACCCTAACCCTGCACAGGACCATTCCCAAGAGTCACACCATGTGCCCAAGACTATCATCCAAACACTTGAACTCTGCCAGGCTTGGAGCTGTGACCACTTCCATGGGGAGCCTGCTCTAGTGCCCAACCACCCTCTGCGGGGAGACTCTTTTTCTAATCTCCAGCCTAAACCTCTCCTGACAAAACTTCCAGCCATTCCCTTGGGTCCTGTCCCTGGTCACCACAGAGAAGAGATCAGTGCCTGCCCCTCCTCTTCCCCTCACGAGAAAGTTGTAGACTGCAGTGAGGTCTCCTCTCAGTCTCCTCCAGACTGAACAGAACAAGTGGCCTCAGCTGCTCCTCACACGGCTTTCCCTCAAGGCCCTTCACTATCTTCGTGGCCTCCTCTGGACACTTTCTAAGAGCTTAATGTCTTTCTTCTGTTGTGATGCCCAAAACTGCACACAATATTCAAGGTGAGGCCACACCAGTGCAGAGCAGAGAAGGACAATCCCCTCCCTCGACCGGCTGGTGATGCTTTGCCTGATGCCCCCCTGGACACGGTTGGCCCTCCCGGCTGCCAGGGCACTGCTGACTCATATTCAACTTGCCATTGAGCAGGACCCCAGTCTGTAGGTACATCCAGGGTTGCCCCATTCCAGGTGCAGAATCAACTTTCCATCTGGTTGGTGATTGCCCAACCCTCTAATTTGTCGAGGTCTCTCTGCAAGTCCTCCCTGTCTTTGAGGGAGTCAACAGCTCCTCCCAGTTTTGTGTTATCTGTAAACTTGCCTAATGTCCCTTCCAGTCCCATGTCCAAGTCATTTATGAAGATGCTGAAGAGCTCAGGGCCCAAGATGGAGCCCTGTGGAACCCCACTAGTGACAGGTCACCAGTTTGATGTTCCCCCATTCACTGTTACCCTCTGTGCTCAACCCGTGAGCCAATTGCTCAACCACCACATGATGTGTTTATCCAGCTGTGTGCTGGGCATTTTGTCCAGAAGGATCATGGGAGAGACAGTATTTAAAGCTTTACTGAAATCCAAAGAGATTGTATCAACTGGCTGCCCTTGATCTAGGCTCTTCTCCCTCCACATGAGATGTCATATGAATGATGGAGGAGTATTTTTTGACAGGCTGGTGAATGGAAGGCAAGGTTCTCAATTTCAGTTCCTGGCTACATTGTGGATTTGCTTCTGACTCAATTCAGGTTGCTGTGAACAGGCTTCAGAGCCATTAAAAATGGGACCCAGTTCCTATGCACTTCCTAGGCAGAGAACAGATATACATTTTTTAGGTACTTTTCTCAATTTGGCCCATTTCTGTCTGTTTTATAGTTTATCTCTCTGGCAGACAGAGTGGCTGTAAGGCTCCTATGCTTCAGTATTTTTCATCAACTTTGGCTGAGATGTCCCTCAATGATGTGGAGAGTTTGAACAGACTAACATACTGAGATGCAAACAAACATTCAGTTTTCCACCTTATCATAACCTAAACTGACATGGCAACCAAACACTTTCAAACCACCACTTTTCATTAGAAAGTCAGAAAAGTTAGTCCCTTAGAAACATGCAGTCACATACACCCAGACAAAGGGCAAGTGCCATTAAAAGATGGTTAGTGATGAGAACCCTTTGGTCTCATCAATTATTAAAATAGCTCTTAGATCTGCTCATCATATAACCTCTACTATTGGTTCTGTTCATCAATTTCTTTGACTCATTCGTTTAAAAATTAATGAAAGCTATAGACAATAAAATATGTGTCTCTTTTTTTTTATTTGTCATATCTTAAATCAAGAGATTTTGAAAAAGCAATTTAAAAAACCCCAACCACTCTCCAAATCTTCTTTTCCCATGGTTCCTCACTACAGATCCACTATGTATTTTTGGTAGGACTCTCTGCTGAGTTTCTGATGACATTCAGGAAAACGAACGACACACTTTTAGAGTGATGATGATAAACTGCCATCAAATAATGGCTCTGTAATGAACTGATCTGTAACATAACACACCTAGCTGTCTCTCTTTGCAGTCATAGCAAGACTGTGTTGATACCGAGAATACAGAGAAGCACAAGCCACAGGGCTCTTTGGTGTTCTTCCCACATCATCTTGCCTGGACTGGTGTCCATTTCTGTCCCCAAAGGCACGGGACTTCACTGGACAGAGGACTTGACCAGGACTGAGAAGTCCTCAGGTCTCTCCATCTTTATCATTGGTAGCATCAGTCATTTTAGTCAAAGTTACTTCCAACACCTCAGCATCTCTCTGAAGATAGAATTTACTGCCTTTCAAAGTATCAACAAAAGTATTACACAGGGTGCTTTTCTTGACAGATGGCATTGCAATGAAACAGGATACCTGTGCAACACTGAGCATCACCTGTGGCAGGCTGTGGTCTAAGAGCACCTTTCATTTCAGTTCAGTCCCATCAAGCACATTTCCTTCTCTACTAAAAATCAGCAGTTACTAGTCAACACTCAGCTAAGTAAAACATTAAGGGCTGTACTAGTTGTACATTTAAAATGAAGCACGTACTTCAGAGCTTTCTGAACTAAAGCCTGTAACTTGACACAACTGTTTGCAGGATGCCTGAAACAAACTGCCAGTCTGTTGAGAGCTACCTTTATCTGATGAGTCCAAGCATCCAGGGTTGTACCATAACTGCAGTGAAGAGTTTTGGGGGGACCTTTTTGCTGTTGTTGCCTTACTCCATATTCTCAGTAAGGCTACAAGGGGTTTTCCAAGAAGCACCAGTGAATGAAAACATGACTGCATTGACCAAAGTTTAAATGTTCTGAGTGCTTCACAGGGATGCCTTCCACATGTTCTTTAAGAAATGTAAGTTATTCCACAGCTCTCAGATATCATCAGCATTCTGCAGTATAAAGTCCCTGCTACGCACACTGTAATTGCAGTGGTGCTTGATACACATAAATTTCAAATGGTTGTATGCTGAGCAGACTACACTTATAGGTAAATAACACCTTTATATTCAGTCTAGTTAAGGTTATGACAGGATTAAAAGCATTAAAGTTTTTACTTAATATGCTATCACTTTAAAATCCATACTGTAGCTGTAAAAATGACCACTTTATGTATACAAGTTAGGGTAGATTTTCTTGATGCTTACCTGAAAGCAGCTGCATTATTACCATAATACCATATAATACCATAGTTCATTTTTATTTAGAATTGTACTTCTACAGAAGTACAGACTTAAGTACTTATTTCCAAATGTCAGCCTAGGAAAGCAAGCACACCCTAGCCCAGCTATAGCCTTGTATTATATTCACCAGCTGCTTTTACTAGCAAAATTGGTCTAGAATCTAAACCATAAAGCCCGGCGAATTAGACTCTGCAGTGTGTAAACAATCCACAGGAAGGAGATTGCTATGCCTGGTCAGTGAACTATGATGTTCGCCAAAAAAGCTCTTCTAAGGAAAAACCACCAGACTGTGCCACATATAAAATGTTGCACTTTCAACAATACAATGTCATTCCACTTGTCACCACTTTCAGCAACCACCTTTTTAAGGAATTTAGGTCTTTGAAAGGTGCCAGAGAAGCTGGCCTTGAACAGTATTTTGATATATTTGCAAACATTCAGCTTCTAAGGTTGTTACAGGAGGACTAAGTCTTGGAATGGGGCATATAATTTTAGAGTTTGTTAAAGTTTGTTCACTTTCTGTCAATTAAAAATACACCTGTCTATACCTGCCATTGTCTATCCTCCAACTTCTACCGCCCAGCTGCCACGGGAATCCAAGGCCTTGTTGTCTGATGTTTGTTAGCAAATGGAGGTGCTCTCTTACAGAGAACAGCCAAATGAATGTCCTGTCTGGCTTGACTGGTGCATCTCTGCAGAGCCCTGCTGTTCACAGACCTTTTGCAATTCAGGATAGTAGACTTGAAAGCAGCAAAGCAGTTCAGCATATGTTTCAATTAAAAGTCATGCGACAAGTATATACCCAAACTCTTCAACACAACTACATAATTTTGTCAAACTGGAACCAAGCTGTACCTTTTCAATCACTTGTTCGCCCCCTCCTAAAAAAAGCATCCAGTATACTTGCAAGATAATGGCATTTTAGGGTACTTTTCACTATTTATATTTTGGTCTTCTGACTTGTTTCCCCATCTCAGGATGATATAACTGCAAAGAAATGTTCTCTGCAAAAATTATCATGTCTTATTGCTAAAACTGAAAACCTCTCCTCTCTCGCTAAACATCTGCTGTTTCCCCCTCATAAAAGCTGGCAAATGTTTCTCTCAGCACAAGAAAAAAAAATCAATAATTGTTATTTTCATTTCTTTCATGCTCTGGCCTTGCAGACAAAGTCAATGTCTTCTCTTAAAATATCAGTCCTGCATGTCTACTTGAAGAAAAGCAATATATTATTTTCACAGTCATAATAAGCCATACACTCCAACACATGATGTTACTGAATTATAAAATAAGGCAGATTATTAGCCAATAGCTAAAAATGTGTTCTTTCCTTTTCACTTTTAACCCTACTTAAGTTCATTGTATTTAAAAGAGGCTTATGTCTAAAGTTCTTAATTCTACCAGTGTTTTTTTTTCAGAAAAGTGAAATATTGTGTAGAACAACATTTATTACACTGTAAATTCTCTCTTCAATTGCACAACATCAGTTCAATATTGTATATTAATTCTGCTTTGTGGAGATAAAATTCTTCTCATTAGCCTCTATGAAACCACGAGAAGCATGGAGAAGATGAAGAAAGACCAATTACTCAAACATCCACAAAACACAAGAACCAGAGGATACCAAATAAAATTTGTAAATGGTAGTTCATAAATAACAAAAAGAGGAGCCCTGTCACACAATATACAGTTCTGTGTGGAACTCACTGCCATGAGGTACTGACAACCCTCAAAGATTATCAGGGATCAAAAACTGATTAAACAAACTGATGGAGGACAAAATATGAGAAGGACTATCAAACATGAAGATACCGTCTCTGGCCCAGGAAGCTCCTGAGTTGCAGAATGCTGGAGGTTAACAGAGCACTTGAGGGAAATATTAATTTATGCTTAACCTGTTTCCATAGTATTCCACAGGCACTTGTTTCTCACAGTGACAGGACCCCAGACTAGAAGGGTCTTTTTGGAGAAGCCATTAGTATGTTCCTGTATGGATGTGCCACACATTGCAATATGGAGTCCTTACTAAACCTCTCAGCAATGTTTATGGAGGGCTAGAAAGGATTCTGGCAAGAGGTTGGAGTAAAGGGGAGATATCACATAGAATCAAAATAGGTGAATGACCTAATGCATCTTACAATTCGGAATCCTCCAAAGATTTTAAAATCCTATGCTGAACGGATATAGAAACAGTGCGTACTGTTACATTTTACATAACATCAGTTTGGGCCAGCCAAATATACAGGATAGTTAATAAACTGTAGTAGTTATTGCACTACAGGTCATTTACTCTTCCAAGAAAGGAAGACGAAGTGCCCTGGAGGTAAGACCAGATGAGTGCTACAAAGAAGGTGACACATTTTACATCTCTGAGTGAAAGAAATGTCTCCTATCAGACGGAGGGACAGAAGTTAACTGAGTAGAAATCTGCAGCACTGAAAAGTAACGGATTACAGTTCTTTGGTGTCCCAGGACGAAGTGTGTAAAAATGAAAAAAAAAAGTCTATTCCTTTAAAATATAATTTATTTTACTTCAAAATGATAAAATTTTCCAGTGTTAAATAATATACAATAATCTAAGCTAAAAGAAAGGTTTGTATGCTGTGGAAAAATGAAAGGAAAGGCACTTTGAACAGTGTATTTTAGTGAATTCAGTGTACATTTAAATTCACTTCTGAAGATTCAGGAACTTAGTGAAAAAGCAGGGAGATGATATTACTATAAGCCAGAGAAGATTTTGCATGTTGAATCAGATGGCCTCTCCTTTTTAAAACACTTTGTATTCTCCCAATTTGCCATATCAAGTTATGTCATAGGATATAGTTGCTGATCACTCCAGTGGCAGAACTTGCATCTCAGAATATTTAGCTCATGCGAAGTCCCGTGTTTTTGAAGTCCTTACAAAAAGTTGTCACTGTATCACTTGCACCTTACCACTGCTGCCACGCCTGAGTGTCTGCTGATTGTAAAAGCAGACGAAGAGAGGTATCAAGTACCAGTAGACAAGCAGTTGGAATGCCTTATGTCAAAATCCTCACAGCCTCCAGGATGATCATCTAATCTGTCCAAGTCAACAGCAAGTCAGCAAACAATTTTGCTGTGCAGTATTAATGAATTGAAGCTACTGCCTTTCTGATTTTCAAAGTGGCTTACAATATATCAAATTTCACTTTTATATTAATCACAAGTAGTCTGGGCTACTGGTGCCAAGGAAATTTCACAAAATAACCTTGCATTGGAAAAAAATGGCCTCTGTAAGTCTGTATCATAGTCAAAATCCTAACTTTTTGCTTTTTAGAAAGCTGTTTAAGGCGTGATGTGATGCTAGCTGAACAGCACAGTCAGTATCAACAAGTAGCAGTCACTCGAGTGTAGACTCTGAAGGCCCAGTATCACACCACATAAGGCAGTTTGTGTTCACTGGGAAATATCTATTCCTAATAGTCTGAAAGCTATTTCTCAGGTACTAAGGATCACAAATTTTCCCCATACTTTACTGAAACCCAATTTTTTTTCAAATTTGCTGTAGGTGAATGTAGCATGTCTGGCTCTATTGGTCATGTCAAATTACATCACAGGGGAACAGGAAAGCAACAGAGCTTGGTTTGTGGATTTTCTTCTCCCTTGTGAGTCACAAATGTGCACCAATGTACACCACATGGGAGCGCCACAAGTTTTGGTTGAAATGTCTCAGATGTTCCAGTTTGAATTTTTTAAGACAGTTTCTCCCCTTTTCCCCCAGATGCTAATAAACAAAGCACTGACAAAGTCCTTGTGCTCCTTTTCCTTCTGTTCTGCAGCCTTGATGACGTTTTCTGCTTCGCACTTTCTCTGGGCCATAATTTGTTTACATAAACTGGAAAACACAAGAGAAAAGTTTCACTAAAATAGAACAGAAAAAATTCTCTGTTGCTTTCTCTCCATTAATTCTAGTTTTTGTCCCCTTTTTTGTGCCACAACATCATGCTATGAGTTGAAACAGGCATTTGCTCTGAAATGAGGCATAAATCAAACAACACGCAATATGATCATTAAAAATACCAGTAACTGCTATTACTGGGGGAAAAAAATATTTCTCATTCCTATGGTGCTTGCAAAATCCTAAATTCTTGACATATTCATAGATTGAATTATTCCTCAATCCATGCTTAAAATGTTGTTCTTGGATATGAGAGCCCAAGTGTATAAATTGTGCCTGTGATGCTGTAGTATCTTACCTAATGCCTGTAAAACAAGGCTGGATAATCTTGACATGCAAGCACTGGCAGAAGGTGTTAATCTAAACCCCCAAAATTTCCCTGGGTGTATTGATTTCCTAATGGCATGTTGTCAGGGTAAAGTCTGGCTTTCTGACAAAGCCTGCTGAACTTTCTCATTACTAGGTGATCCCGGGGAACAGAGGAAGATCAGAGTGATCTTTGAAAGGATTTAGGTCTGCACCAGCACCACTACATTTCAGGTAAGAGCTCTCTGAAGATTTAACATATATGAATTTCCACACCATAGATCGTGCAATGTACTCCTCACATCCTTCACCAAATGCTAGTAGTAGCATGCGAACAAAGGAGAAGAGATGGGTGGGAAAGAAACCCACAACTACACCTACTCTCCCTGTTTTTTCCTCACATTTTGCAGTGCCCCAAGGGAGCACTCTGGAAAATCTTCTACATTTTCCTAGGGTGAAGCTAATCCTTACTATAACCACGCAGCACTGAAGTGGTTCCTTCCTCATGCATGGTCACCCTCCTCTCTGGATAAATAAGAATCCTATCAAACATGGAGTCCTCTACTTGCTGCACTTCTTTAATTAATTCAAAATAAATACATAAACAGAATTTTAGTTTCACTAGTCAAATAAAAGTAGGATCTGCGGTAAAACTGAGAGCTCAAAGGTTAGAACCCATTTTTTAAATAAAAACAGGCTACAGTTTTACACCAAAGTAGTTTGGACAAGTAATTTAATTCGTTGTTACAACTGAGGGTCACCTGTATGATCTTCAACATAAATCTTACACACAGTATTCCCAGACTGCAGAGGTGCCAAGATTTAAGAGGTCCTAGAGACAGTCAAAATACGCCAAGTGGGAAATGAATGTCCCATGTGGTTAAGACAACATATTTTAAATTTTTGGGAGGGTTTCCTATTTTGCCTATAGCCTCATTTTTTTGGACAATTCAAGAATACTTAGGGATAGGATTCCCAAATCAATCTCTGAGAAATCTGGTACTAAACCAACTCATATTTCAGTTAAGCTGGCACTAATATTTTGACCTACACTTGTACAATGCCTAGATCAATGAAGTCCTAATCTACACAAAGCTCCTACACACACTTTGCAGTACATGCAATGGATAATAATAACACCACTTTTTCTAGTCACTTGTAAAAAATTACAAATGGGTTCTCCATAGCAGCTGCAGTGTTACTTTTTTATATCACAGTGGGTTGATAAAGCCTTGTTTGTGAATCTTTGTACTTCATAATATTTTTCATCTGCTTCAGCTGAAAACTTTTGAAATATTGATCCATAAAGCCTGCATTTCCTTTTGAAGTCATGATACTTTATAATACTCTTTGGGCATGTTTAGGATGATCCACACAGAGTATTATTACATGCAGTTGATGTTCTTATTAAAATATTATGCGCATCAGGCCTTAGAATATAATTTTCTTTGCTTTCTTGCCAGGCAAATCTATTTATTCTTTCTGTTTATTAGGCCACCATCTTCACCTAACCCTGCATCCTGACCTCTGTGGTTATTTCTGTTGAAAATATCTCTGGATCTTGTATCCATCTGAGGTTCTCATTAGCCTTGACCTCATGCCTTGGCTACAGCTCCATTTTGTTTTCCTTTTCTCTTTGCTAGATAGCAGTTTTCCTTCAAGACACTTCAGTTCTCCCCTGAAAGAATCTTCTTCCTACCATAATGATTTTGAGTTTGAAAACCCACCATATTGTGCAAGACCATTCTGTATGATTACTCTAGCCTTCCACAACATCCTAAATGAGTGTTTATTTTATGACATGTTAATTTTAGCAGTGAGCTTATCACTGACTAGGCAACACTGACAAAGGAGGCTGCCTTTGTAGTACAGCAATTCCATGTGAATACTGACATTGTAAATTAATGTCCCCCAAGTTGCTGAACTGTGTATTTATCTGTTTTAATTTGCTTTTCAACTCTTTTGAACACTTTACATAGTTACATAGTCACTGCCTATGGCTGGAGGGCCAGGCCCAGAGAGTGGTGGTGAATGGGGCTGCATCCAGTTGGCGGCCGGTCACTAGTGGTGTCCCCCAGGGATCAGTGTTGGGCCCAGTTCTGTTTAATATCTTTATTGATGATTTAGGTGAAGGGATAGAGTGCACCATTAGTAAATTTGCAGATGACACCAAGCTGGGGGGGAGTGTCGATCAGCTGGAAGGCAGGAGAGCTCTGCAGAGGGACCTGGACAGACTGGAGAGCTGGGCTGATTCCAACGGGATGAGGTTCAACAAGGCCAAGTGCCGGGTCCTGCACTTTGGCCACAACAACCCCCTGCAGCGCTACAGGCTGGGCACAGAGTGGCTGGAGAGCAGCCAGGCAG
>VXAY01000460.1:100655-144523 GCA_013399855.1 Oxyruncus cristatus | reverse complement strand
AATATATATAAAACTATATATACAGTATACATTTATAGTATGATAATAAATGCACTCTAGTGTATTTGGTAAAGGTTCTTAGGTCTTACTGAAATCTCACTGTTATGGTCAGTATGTCATCTTTGGTGGGAAGCAAGAGATGGCTCCAATTTTCTGTGAGAACTGCTGATCTATGGAAACAGTCAGGTGGAAGTTAGCCATTTGAAAGGCAGAAATAATGCTCCATAAAATTTCTTTGCCCCTTTTGAAGAGATAACAATGAATATCACACGTGAGCCAATACAGAATGTGTTTTTATCAGATGGGAATTAAGTTTGACAATTTCTGAACAAAATGCAACCCAACTTCTTGCTCTTTAAGATCAGGCAGCTGTCCAGAGCCCATGTCCTCCTGTGGCTGGAGGACACAACAGCAAAAGGAAGCTACTTTCTCCAAGACTGTCTTGGCTCTAAAGAAAACAGAGGAGAATGTTCCTTGTTAAATTAATCTAATATGAGTTACTTTCCTTGATGCACTTGCTCAAATAAGGGCCTTTTTATGCTCAGTAGGAGCACTTTAATGAAGAAGCATCTACTGTATGAAGTAGGAACATGACACCATCACCTTGGTGAATAGGGAAAGGAATCCAGATGAATATCAATAGAAGAGAAAGGAAGGTGTGGGTATGGGAAAAGCACAGAGGGTGAAAAGGAGATGGGGAAAATGCAACACGGTTACAACCATAAACCAGGATATGCAGGTATTATGACCACCCAGCCTACTTTCTATTGCAAAGCATCTCCAACAAGCAAGCACAGAAGCAGTCATCAGTGAGCACTATAGTCCACTCTTATTGCAGTTGGTCCTCTTATGGATGGGCTGAAGCCTGGGAAGACTCTTGCAGCTCTAATCCTACATGGTCCTTTCAGTTATTTCAGTAAACTCCCAGTAACATTAAGAGCCTCCTGTATCCTATGGTCAGAACATTGCCAAGTTACAAGAAGCCTCAGCTCTTTTCTACTTCAGGAAAAGGAATGCAATATTCAGAATGAACATTGCTGAAAAGAACACAATACTCAGAAAAACAATAATAACTATAATTTCATCTCTCCATCATGGAGGACATAAAACTACAGTGTCCTTGCTCATTTGCTTTTCGTCTGTGAGAGATGGGTAAGGAGCTAAAGAGGGAATAAAGGCAGAACTGCTGCCTTCTGTAAGAGAACACAGAGACAGCTTTGCACTGCCTTGCCAGACCCATGGGCCCTTACTGGCAGTAGGCAAGGCAACTTCCATTGGCTCCTGGGGGATTTCACAGGTTGTGAGCAGCTGTCAAAAAGCCCTGATGAAACTGTGCTTTTCAGCTGTCACTACCAGAAATAAGGCTTTCCACTGAGTCATGGAGCCAGGGCAAGCCTCTGGGCTCTCTTGAGGTGAAACTCAGGCAGAAGTTTGGGGAAAGAACCACAGCACATAGACTGGCCCCATATTTCTACATGTTCTGTCTGCCACCCTAGGAACAAATGTAGTTGTTGTTCCCTCCAAAATAGTTAATACATTTACATTCTGTCTTGCAGTAGAAGTATGGATTTGGGTTATCGAGCATTTGAACTAGGAATCTCTTCTGGAATGTACAACACTGAGCCAATGAGCCTTTTCCATTACTATCCATGTCCTAGTTCTCTGAGAAGTTTGAGCTAAAATACACAACTGCCAAGTAAGGCACTTGTAAATACTTTTATTATTTTTGTCCAAGGCTTGCATTCTGTTATCTCGATTTAGCACCAAGGGGTGGTAAATCTCTGTGGGACCATGCCAAGGGCATGCCATGCCAGTTGCTCATGATGCTCCCAGATGGAGAGCAAGGCAAGCAATACTATACACCTTCTGCTGATTATTAACACTGAGACGGATGCCAATCACAACGATGTATTTTCCACAGATTCATCTCTGAATAATTAATTTTATTAATTATATAATATATAGTGGGAAAATCTTCTTAGGATTTTTACTTTCAAGATTTAAATGTATTTAAAAATTATTTCTTTACGTTAACATTATATGATCACTGCTAATATTAATTATGATAATAATAGCATTATGTATGTAAGGAAAGGGAAAAATGCACTAATTTAAATGAAAGCTAGGACTGCATCTATAAGCATGAGGTGGGATGCTGGTTCTAGAATTCAACCATCTTTAGTATTCTGAAATAATGAGTAATATTTTTATACTGTGCAATGGTATCCAGAAGCAGTCTATGTGCAACTGAGCCTAGATCTTTTTGTTCTGTATTGCCAATATAAAGAAGAAGAGAGAAGAATTAACCTCTGTAAGGGAAGAGATGGTTGTATTTAGTCTAAGGACTGACTAACAGAAGAATCACAACAGCTTTTGACTATCATGCTAATACATTGTCGTTCAGAAGAATCAGAAGCAGGAGAATGAGAGGACAGGAGCAGGAGAATGAGAGGACAGGATAAGCAGAATAAGCAGTCAACAAGGTAATAGGAAAGTTCCCCTTATACTTCTGAACTGAGAAGGTCTCCCCTGAAACTTCTCTTTCCCAATAAATCCAAACTAACTTAAATGTAAATGAACTTTTACCTAGGCTACTTACAGTACCCTTATTATTCCATTCAACAAAACCATTGTGGTCATAAAAGGAAGTGCTTCTCTTTTTGAGAATTACGGATGTTTTGAAATGCCTTTTATTCTGTATAAGGCAAAAGTACTCACCATTTTCTCAAAATTTTGAGCACAGTTTTGACCAAGAAATTTCAAAAAGAAAAATGTTGGTGTTTCCCAGCAAAACAAGCAGCCAGATGCTCCCAAAAGATTTCTGTTTGAATGGAAACATAACACAAAATGTACTCAGATAATTAAAAAGAAAATGTGACTGATACTCAATTTAGGTCACACATTCTACTGCATGCTGTTTGGCATTGTGCAGTCTCTAAATGGGTTCTGAAATGAAGCAAAGACCTACAGAGGTCTGTTTAGAAAAATCTCAGCAGTGGCTGCTGTGGAAGGCTGGGAGGTGGAAGAGAACATTATGCTTTTGGAGGGGAGCTTCCTGCAGACAGTGGTGCCTCCTTCAATATGTGGGAATGTAACATTCAGGGGATTCCCAGAGTTTTTCAAGCCCGGGGCAGTTTGGCCTAGTGAGGGGTTGGCAGGGGCATGAGGAGTGGCTTAATGCAATACCACTGGTCTCTAAATTATTTCCATTATCACTTTCAGGAGGAATTCTTCCCCTGCTCAAAACGGCTCCATATACAACTCAGATACTCAAGATCTGCACTGAGGAAAGGTACATTTTACAGAGATGCACAGAAAAAAACCAAAAAAACCAAAGCCTCACACTAGATCAATAGAACATGTCTTAAAACAACTAGATTCCAGGTAAAGTATTAAAATATACCATAGGGACCAAACATATTGGGAAGAGAATGGATTATCTTGCAGCCTAAACAAAAGCAAGCAACAACAAAATGATTCATTAATAGGCAAATCCTTCTGAAATTTCCCTAGGCAGACTCTTTCCACGGAAAGCGAAATGATGGGAGAAAATGGTCATTGGTTGTTAAAAGAAAATCAAAATCTGAAATACCATCAGTCAATGTCCTATTAAGGTACTTAAAATGCTCTCCTTCTAGAAATTAAATATTTTAGCACGACTGTATCACAACAGAATTAATCCATCTAACAGTCTCTGACTCTGTACTGGTTTCAGCTGTGATAGAGTTAATTTTCTTCTTACTAGCTAGTACAGTGCTCTGTTTGGATTTAATATGAGAATAATGTTGATAACACACTGAAGTTTTAGTTGTTGCCAAGTAGTGCTTACCCTGAGTCAAGAACTTTCCAGTTTCCCACACTCTGCCAGCCAGCAGGTGCACAAGAAGCCAGGAGGGAGCACAGCCAGGACAACTAACCCAAACTGGCCAAAGGGACATTCCATACCGTAGAATGTCATGCTCAGTATATAAACTTGAGACAGTTGGCTGGGAACCACTAATCACTGCTCAGGGATGAGCTGGCATTGATGCTGAGCAGTTGTACTGTGCATCTCTCTTTTTCCTTAGGTTTTACTCCTCTCTCTCTCTCCTTTTCATTACATTAATAATATTATATTTAATATAAATATTAAATATAATATTTATTAGAACATTCTACTTTATGTCAATTATTAAACTGATCTTATCTCAACCCATAAGTTCTGCTTCTTTCTGATTTTCCCTCCCATCCCACCAGAGATGGGGAATGAGCACGGGCCTGCATGGTAATTACTTGCCAGCTGGGGTTAAACCACAGCAGACTGTCACATTGCATTGTCTACTAAGAAACATCACAGAAAATGTACAGTTCCTGTGCATCTGCAGAGAATACAGAGAGCTCTTACTGAAATATTGTCAACCCAGGATAAAAAGTTGCAACTATTTAAGAGAACAGAGAATTTTTTAAAAAATCCCACTAGACTTGGCCAAGAAATTAAGGAAAAGACTGTGTCCAACAGAAACTGGGTGCTCTGACAGGAGGGGGCAGCATGCTGCTTGGCATCTCTGCAGTTTAGCACAGCCCTGTTCTCTGTTCCCATGAAAATACACCCTGGTCTTCAAGCTGCATCTTTTCCGTAAATTGAATTTTGCCATGTGCTACAAGCTAAGAGGCAGCAGAGAAAACATCAAATCTTAATCTGACTTTACTTCCTCTTCTTCTTCTCCTCTCTGCAGTTCTCCAGCTGAATGTCACCATGGTACCTGGCTGGTCATCAAATGCACAAATTTCAGAATGCATAATTTTTGTCCCTGTTTGTGCCCAGCAGGAAATTAGGGGATTTCCCTATTTTCAGACCCCATTTAGCTTGTGGGGTGTGAGTGATGCTGGAGAGCTCATCTGAAGAGAGTGGGTAGTGTCCGACATGGTACTTTGCCCTTCGGGTCCCGCCTGCTGCAGCCATCTTCCCGTGGTTACCATGCAGCCCAGGAACCCCTACTGTTGCCACTGCAGCCTGGCCCTGCATACTAATTGGCACATTTAATGACTTTCTCTTGCTCTCCTTCCCTTCTCCTGCTAGGCTGCCGTCTGGGAGCAGGAGAGCCCGGCTGCCATGGAAACCGAGCCTTCAAATACCCTGAACTTGCAGCACCAGCCTTGGGAGAGGATTCCACTGGTGAAGCTCAAAGAAGGGGATGCTGGAGGGGGTGTAAAGGTGGAGGAGCGGCAAGGTGTAAGGTTGACTGTGGCAGGAACAGGTCTGGGCTGTTCTGCCAAGGCACTGCACAACGTGAGTATATACTGGGCACAAGAAATCAGACATTTATGGGAGAAAGAGTTTAACCCTCTGTTACCGATGTTTTTCTTCTGAATGTTTCAAGTGTCTTTCTGCCCCTCTCCCACCCACTTACTTCTGGATCAAATACCCCTAATACATGCACATACCACGTCATCAAAGGGGTTTTGACAACACCAAATATGACTCACACATCTCAAGGACTGTTTGTAGCCAGAAAAAGTGCTGATTTCAGTGAGCAAAAGGTTTGAGGGGCCTCAGGCACAAGCTGCCAGAAGACAATCTGCTGTCTAGGCAATAAGGCAGTGATCCTGTGCCCAGCCTTTCAGTCCTGCCTCCCTTTCCCAGGCCAGCCGCTGGACTGGAGTTGCATGAAAATGAAGCACTTGTGGCACTGTCTGTATGTGTTGATGCCTTTTCTGGGCTGGCACCTAGTTCAACTCCAGCTCTGTGTCCAAAAGGATTCTGGTCCCTGCTTCAGGCTGTGTGGCTGTGAGAATTGCACTTTTGTCCTCAGTTCTGTCTGCTGAGGATTGCTGGCCATATAATGAGGGTAAGATGAGTGTACACTTCAATCTGAGTTAGCACCCAAATTTCAGCCTTCGAAATACACTGTCACTTGCACCCAGTCTCCTTGTAAGCTTTCAGGCCAGCAATGGAGAATGTTCTTGTGTGTCTTTTTTCTAAGCAAAGCTCCCTATGATATGATTTATTCATGAAGGGAGCCCTCAGAAGGTCAATAAAACTGGCGTGCTCCCAAAAACACACAAACAAAACAGGGAAGAAGAAAACCTCACTGGGTCAGCACTTTTTTGAAGACTAGATGGAGCTGTTTATATCCCAGGCAGACCCACTCATGCAAGGGACATAAAAAATGTTTCAGCTCTCCTTTTCTGTCCCAACCACTCGAACAACCAGCTTAATACTGAAAATTTACTTCAAATACAAAGTGGGAACTTGCTAAGCCATGAAAAATTGCAGGGTTTTGAAGTTGAAGTACTTCAGACACCCAACAAAGGTACTACTTGATATTCCTGTGAAACAGGAGGATCTACTGCAGCACAGGCTGAGGAGAACAGTGAGACAGGTCTTAGGCATGACAACAAAGGACAGCTCAACTGGCTTCCCACAGATATACTTCCTCTTTAGCTAAGACCAGCAAAAAGGAGACTTCTGCTTGGATTTTTTCTTTCAGGCACTTAAGGTTGTCTTACACCCAATCTTGCCATTGACTTGAAAAGGAAGAGGACTGCCCCATTATAAATTTCAATACCCTAGGTCTGCCACACGAGTTGCTACTACAGCACAAACCGGTACATAAAAGTTGAAGAAGTGCAGGAGTGTTTGCAAGACCTAAGAATGCCTAACCTAAGAGAGAAATCTGTTTTACAGCATCTGTGTAAACCACGCCTTTATTGCAACTTAAGAGTGATTTTATTTAATAGGAAATAAGGTTTGAAACAGAAAATGTTAGAGGATGAGACAGGAAGGAAAATGTTTCTTCAAGCAAATAGAGAAGCTGGTTAACATTACCAGGACCAAATGGCATTCACCTGAATTTGAAGGTATGCAGGTGGAAAACTGCAGATGTATGACTACCATTAAAAAGAGCGGCTATGCAAGAGAGCTGAGGCATGGACAAAACCAGTCTGTCTGTATTCCTCTGAGCAGAGTGGAAACAAAACCATCTGTAGAAAGGGATCCCACTCCACCAGCCCAGTGGTGGTCCATAGGATGAATGTGAACAAAGGTCACACAGCAGACAAAGCATATGTGGATTTTCAAAACATCTTTGATAAGGCTCTACATCAAAGGTTATTAAAAAAACCAAAAAACAAAACTGCTGGAAAGGCCTTTTAACGGACTGAAGTCTAGTTAAAGGACAAGAAGCAGAAAGGAGGACAGGAGGACTTCAAGATGACTTCTCAGGCTAGAGAGGAAGCACTAGCAGAGTCCCCAGAGGTCAGTGTTAGGACCAGCTACATTCAAAATCTTCAATGGCCTGAAGATGGGAAGGCACTGTCCGAGTGACAGGGTGATACTAAGTTCTTAAAGAGGCTTTTTAAACTGAGAGAGCTGGCAGCAGACAAGCTTAATGCAGTTAACTAAATGCATGACAAACAGATGTAATAACTAGTAACCTGTGTTTACACCCTGCACTGGCAGCTACAAATTGGGAGGGAGGTTTTGGAGCTGTCTCCGACACCAACAGCTCAGTGAGAAACAGCTACCAGAAAAAACCAAGACACTGAGCATCACCAGAACAAGTACCAACAATGTGGCACATGGTATTACATTACAGAATTACATAATTCTGCCACATTACAAAGCCATGGGCCCTTACTTGGCTTCAGTATGCAGTTGCAGTCTTCATAGCTTGAGGAGGATAAAATGTAACCGGAGAGGCATAGAATAGGAGAACTAAACTCAGGTTGAGGCTTACGAGCTCATTAAATTGATGAATAAACTGAGGTCAATCAGGAACAACTGCAGAATTGTTATTAACAAAGGCTGAAATACTGTAACAAGAGTATACTCACCAAAACAAGAGAATACTCAATAAAATTAGTAGGAAATAAGTTCAGAACAGATGAAAGCACTTTTTTACATAATGGGTACTAGAATTCTGGAACTTGCTGTCACAGCTATGAATGTAGACAATACCAGCAGGTGCAAACAAAGATGAGACAAATCCATGAACTGCTTCATACACAGTAATGGGAACTGTCAGGAATAAACCCTAACATCCCACATCCTGAGATTATAGATTCTGGCACAGCATAAGAAAATGCCCTCAAAAATGGCCAAAGATAGGGTGGATTGCTTACGAGCAATGCGATTTACATTTAAGAACAGGCTCAGTGATTTCTTACAAAGGCTGGAGAGGCACATGCGTATTGAGCTGGCTTGGGCAAGTCAGGAGAATATCTGCCTAGTCAGAGGAAATTAGGTCAAAATGGAGAGCCCCACGTATCTTCTATGAGATGTCTAACTTTGAAGATGGGCCCAGTGTGCACTTTGTTGCTTATTTTTATGTACCCTGTGTATTTCGCATCAGTGGGTTAAACCTTTCATCTGGTAGGGAAATATAAACCCCCCTTTTCATGTTGAATTTAAACATAATGACAAGTTTGAAGATCTTTGGCATTTTACAAAAAGTCCTGGGGAGTTTGGCTTCTGAGCGGGCAACAACACTTATGTGTAGTGGATAAAGGCAGAAGCATTTGTGAATATAATAAATCACTGCAACTGCTCACATGTTTACAACTGTATCATTTCTATATAAATATTTTTATATCACATATATGATGTATAAGGTTTGTGTTTTTTTGCTCTGGAGTGAAAGATTCCAGCACTATTAGGAATCTAAATATGCATCATGGAAAACATTTTTAATTATAGGATCTAATAATGTTTTTCCACAGAACATCTTTTTAATTCTGTACATTTGCTAAACTGTGTTCAGCAAATGAGGGAGCTGTTAAATGTTACTTCTTAATCTTACCACTCAGTGTGTATGTGGTCACCTGGCTAACTCCTTCCACATCTAATTTTATGCAAACACAACAGTTCCCTACAACGTATCAGAAATTACATTTCATCACAGAAGGTTCAAACAGCAGCACAGACACCTTGTTCCTCATTTACCAGATTAACTAGGCTGTCCTGGAACTGTTATACTAATAGAATGTAGAAGGGGTCAGCACTGGGACCAAGTACTGGCACAGCAGTTACTGCAAATCTGTTGCCTTTTTGCTGACTTTCAGAAGAACAGATGCTCATCCTACTTATGGAATGCTCAGAAGGAGAATACGCTGCCTTGACAGGAATACAGCAGCAGAGCTGTAGCAGGAGGGAATACAGCTCAAGATTCTCCAGATAATACTGTGGAAGCCAAGCCCTACTCAGCAGTGTGCTGGAGTGGCTTGGGCAGTCATGCAAGCTCAGCCTTAAGCAATGCAGCAGAGGAGGCTAGGGGAACCTTCTTTGCTGGGAAGTGTTTTGCAATCTACATCATCGTCATAGAATGGTTATATTTTAACAGCACCTTAAAAGATCATATAGTTCCAACCCCCTTGCCATGGGCAGGGACAACTTCTACTAGACCAGATTGCTCAAAGCCCCATCCAGTTTGGCCTTGAATATTTCCAGGGATGGGGCATCCACAACTTCTCTGGGCAACCTGTTCCAGCACCTCACCACCCACACAGTAAAGAATTTCTTCCTAATGCCTAAATTAAACCTACCCTCTTTCAGTTTAAAGGCATTTGCCCTCGTCTTATCACTACCTGTCCTTGTAAAAAGTCCCTCTCCAGCTCTTTTGTAGCCCCTTTAGTTACAGGGCCCCAGAGCTGGATGCAGTACTCCAGGTGGAGTTTAACAAAACTGGAAAAGAACACCAATACAGATTTAGTTACGCATACCTCCTTCACTCTCCCAGCGCCTCCCTTCCCCCCCCAACTCTTCATGCACATGAAAGAAACAATCTTAGCATTTACACACCAAAAAACTACTGAAAACAAATGAGTATCTATGTCTTTTAACTTCAGGACCTTAATCTGACATGCTGGAGACTTTAAAGATCAGGTTTTTTTCTACAAAGGAAGTGTTGAGGTGAAGGACTGCAAATTGCAAGTTAAGAGTTGAACACCAGAAGAATCTTGGAAGGACAAGTAAATTGTTTTGTTTGTGTTTCATGAGGGTGGGGGATTTGCTAATTCAGAGGGTAGTAATCTTGAAATAGCTGTCTGGTAATAACTATAATCTAACTCGCCTGTCCCCAGAAGTCTCCAGACTCCTTTTAAATTCTGAGTAGTTGCTCTTTAAAAGGCACAGAATCATCCTATATAATTAAAATTACCGTTGCAGAGTGATAGTCTCTGGGATTGCAACGCAGAGAAAAATTTCTATAGCCACCCTGCGACTTGTGTTTCCTGCTATTCAATGCTCCCAATGCTTGCAATGAAGAGCAAGACCAAAAAAATGCACCCAGACACCTGCTAGAAATCAAGTAATTCATCTTGAGGCTATTCAACAGGGTTCCCTCAGCAATACAAGAAAGAATGAACCATTAAATGAACTTCAAGGCAACTTTCATTAGTCCCTTTCTAAGAGAATATTATTTTTTTTCTAGAAGTTGTGGAAGCTATTAGGAAGGTGGATTGAGAGAAAAATACCATTCACCTTTTGGGAATAACAGGTATGTTTTATTAAATCTTCTGGTGCTACATCCATTAGAAAAATTAGCCTTTGTCCATTTCCCCATCTCCACCATGGAAGATTGAGGAAGACTGCCTGACTGAGTCATATCCTGTTTGTCATATCAGTGTATGATTGCTGGACTTTATCATCATATTGGGAATGTCCAGAACTTGAACAGACTTCTGGAAATTGAATGCTCCAGAGTGGCTAAGGCTTAATGGCTTTATGCTCTCTGTGAAAGAAGTTTGGAGCATGGCATATAATATGCAATGATGAATGTGATGAATCTGCTATACATTAAAACACCAGGGAGAACCCAGCACAATTCAGGGCGGAAGCCCCAGTGTTCCACTTTGCAGGTGAAATTGTAGCTTTTTGACCTAAGACAAGTTTCCAACTCACTGAACCAGGGTCATAATAAACCTTGTCACTGACAGAAGCCATTGACGTTCTGAGATGGGCACAGGCTGAAAAGATAAGTTCAAATTGTCATGCATCTTAAAAAAAAAAAAAAAAGAAAATGTGAAGAAAATAGAAAGGAGATACAGCTTAAGCAGAACAGATCTATTTACATGTTTTCAACCGTTAAAATCTTCTTCTGACTTTAATAACAAATGGAGGATACAGGAAAACAAGGTCAAAGCAGTATTTCCTTCAGTTATAGTCAAACAGAAGCATCTGTAGAACTGGAACCCAACCTGCCTGGAACATTGAGGGTTAAAGTCTAATTAAACGTAACCAAAATCAAGGGTGGGAAGACTGCAGGAAGAACTATGAACAAGTTTTTCCTGTTCATAGAGAAGATAAAGTCAGGCCTGATTTTCTGTTCTGTGTGTAGTTTGTACACAGTGAGAGAAGACAAGAAGTTCCAAGTAAGAGTTGCAGAACTATTGGCAAGTATTTTCATAAATAAAAAATATTTATTTTCAAAACTTTTTCCTTGCCATGAAAAATCAGTCACGTGAACTGTCTTTCCTAAATACTAGAAAATCTACTTTGAATATTCTATGCAAACTAAAGATGGAGTAAACTGATCTAAACAAAATATCTATGCTTCAAACTGCTACTCATGCTGGCGCTCTGATGAACCAAATACTTCTGACACTATCAGAAGTTTTGGTTCTTTATTTGCTTCAAGGTACCTGCCAAGAATTACACAGGGTACACTGAGTCCTCTGGTCCTCTTGCACCCTATCACACAATTCATCTGCATCAAATCATTCTCTTCATGAATTGGACAATACCACCTTAAAATGAGACAATTTTCTTACCAGCTCACAGGCTGTCAAAGAACCCCATTCCTCTGATAGAAATCTTTTCAAGTCTCTTGTTTAAATTCTTTCATTGCTAATGTTTATTTTATCCTTTTGATGCACTCATATAGCACAACAAAGATCCTATCCTTCAACAAAGATCTTAATCAGGAATGCCCTTGTACTGTGCTCTCTTTGGAGAAGTATTCTGTCCATTCTGCAACCAGGGGGAAAAAAAAAAAAAAGTGCAGGAATTAGCTGTCAAGACCAGCAGGAGAGCAGGACCTCTACTTTAGGTTTATGCTACTTAAAGAGTTCACTGACCTCTTTGTCTCCAAACACAAAACAGGCTGTTGATGTACCTCACTCCTTGAGGATCTCTTTTCTATGCCTGTTCCAGATTAGCTTTCACACGCTCTTAGTCTCATTGGCCACTTTGCCTATATCTTCATATTTATCACTATCCTTTCAAGACCTGACATTAAAAATTAATTTTGCTTCCAGGTCAAACTAACTCTCCTTCCCACATCATCCTGTCTGTAGTGGCAATACTTTCCTTCTCATACTCTCGACATTTAAACAGTCAAGAGACTGTTAATATAAACTTCTTCTGTTTATTTTAGTATTCTTTTCAAAGTCAATCTCAAATGCTTTTTGGCACTTTTCACTCTATCCCTGTATGTCCATTAGCCTTTCCTTCTGCAGTGTTTTTGCTTACTTCCAGTGTCCTTCATGAGGTGAAAACACCAATAGTTTTGCAACCCATTGCTCTTCACCTTTTCCTGTGATTTAGGGATACAATTTCCGTCTACTTTCTGCACCTTTATTTAAAGAAAATCCACATTTTCCCAATTCTTAAGCTGATCCTAACAACTAATTCTCACTATTTTTCAGAGTAGAAAGGCTGAAAAAGCAGCAGCAGAAGGTCAATAAGAAAAGAGGTACTCCCAAAATTTTGAGTTCTCAATTATTTTAAAGCCAGGAATTCTGAGAATCTCAGGCAGTTTTTAAATCCATCAATACCTCTATGAACTGTACTTACAATGGGAAGTTATTCAACTACAGGTGCAGACTAATTGCCTATTTATGTAATCCAAAGGCTAAAGAGATCCAGATCTATTCCTTTTTTGTTTTCTATTTTTCCTGTTTTTCATCTTAAAGAAATCTATTAAAATGTAAAATACTGCCAGATTAAAAGGAATAACTAAGGAAAGAAGTGTTATTTACACATCTTTTTTTTTCTGATTGTGCTAATTAACATAATGCTGTTTTCCATATCCCTAATGACATAACTGAGAGTACATCTAAACACACAAGCTACCTTTAAGGCAGCTAGCTTGGACTTTATGAGTAGCACAAACAAGTGTATGCCCAGAAAAGGAACATTCATTCTGCTTCTGAATACCTTTGCAGTCTGCATCAAGCTCATGTCACAGTTTTCGAGCTAGCAGTGTCTGCAGACAAGACATACCTTCAGTCTCACAATCTACAGTGAAACTGTACGAACCTCTCTGTGAAACTCATTTGCATTTTTTAGTTTATGCCACTGTAGCTCTGCTTAAATCCATATTTGAAGGGCTTTTTACTGTGTGTAGCATAGCATAGCTTTCCGTTTTCTCCTTTTCTATTCAGTGTTTTATTCTAACTCAAGTTGATCGAGATGAAAAACGAGGTTAATACTGAATCTGTGGGCATATGCAAACTCCAAACCCACCATTTAGTCTATTTCCACATTGTAATGGAAACATTTATTGGTCAAAAATGTATGTTCTAAACATGACTGGTGCAAAAAATCATAATTGTATGTGTCTAGGCAGTCAGGTAGAATTCTGCAAGATGGATTTTTAATTACTTTCAGCAGAATTCCCCTTGCAGAAAATTACAATCTTGGGCCTATATATCTTAAACAATATATAAGCTCTATTTTGCAGATTCAAGTAGTATCTATTTGTCTTCTTCTGAGAAACACATTCCACTCACTCTGTATCGGCATTGACCTTTACTGTAACACAGTTATGCTCTTCCCACACAAGTATTAAACATTAGATTCTTTTCTCTAAAAATGGTTGATATGGCATGAGAGACCAGTCTAAGAATATCTGAGGATACTCAAGGAGTATGGAAAAGTCACGCAATTGAAAACTTCAAAATTCCCTTTTTCATTGGTGCTTTCAATCTAGAAGACAAGACGAGATGTGCTGCCAAAATTATGACATGAAATATTTAGCTCTATTTTGATCTCTCTTTTTTCTCTGTGTCTTGCTTTGCTAAAGATGATTTAAAACTCTGCTTGTTGAATCCAAAAAACAAACAGCTCATGCTTAGGACAGTCTGCCAAGAATGCAGGCCCTGCCCTTTGCTTAGCTCACAAGCAAGAAAAATCTCCTACATGGATAGTGCCAGCCAGTATGCTGCACTAATCTCACCATCAGAAAATAACACTGAGAGCATAATCAGCTGCAAAAGGACTGCATGCAGAGCAGTAATTTGCAAAGAGTCCAGCCTATCAGTTAGCCTTTCAAAGCGACTTGGTGGTGACAGGCATCTGGTAAATCAATCTGGAAAGAATCCATATTCTCCAGATAACATCACAATTTTATTTTGTGGGCCTGAGCCGAGGCATTATGAGGAACGTAGATGACAAAAACATTAGGATGAATGATTTGTAATCATCATGACTGTCATTCGTTTCCCTCTTTTCCCCCTCACCCTCTGTAATATTGATACTGCCTCTGAAATAATTGCAAACCTGATGTGTTATCAAAGAATATCTGACAATATATTGGATGAACAGTTCTTTATCTTCTTAAAATTCTACCAGAAAAAAAAAAAGAAAAAGAGAAAGAAAACGAGAGTGATTTCTTTGCTCTGATAAAATTTCTCTCTTTCTGTGTACACCATTTAATCCAGATTTACAGAGACAGGTATCTTGCAATCTTGCAGGTGATAAAATAATCTGCAGGACTCTCTTTATACATGCCTTGGAAGGGACTACATGAAGTTAAAAAATAATTCCTTAAAGAAGGCTCAGACTGCATCACATTTTACCTATCATTTGAACCCCCCACCAGCTTATGTTTCCAGCAAAACACTGGTTTGCGTCATGGTGTGGTATGCAAGGATTGGATCACAGCTGATGTGATTTTTTTTTTTTTTCCCCACCCCTTAGATTCAGCAGTGAACACAAAAGTGAAATCAGATACAAAGCCATTGCAAATTTGCAATTAATAAAAGTAAAAATCCTGGTTCAGTGATATCAATGCCAGTTTGCTTGCTGGTCTGGAAAGTAGACAAGTTTACACTCTTTGAATACATACCAGTGTCTTCCTGCCTTCTATAAAAATTGTATAGGCTACAAAACTAACTTAGGTCATAGCAATTTTCAACAGCAAAATAAAAAAAAACAATATTTTGTGCTTTACAGCACTGTAGTCTCAAGGTTCCTGTATCTCTAAATGGCTTTTAATCTGTTTTATTTTCATATGCACTCCTTTATTACAAAGGATTATTATTTTTTGTACATATAGATCTGCAGCCTTATACACTATTATCAAAAGTCCTGCATGATAGCTCTTCCTTACAGTCCTGGTTTCTAAATGTGTGAATATGTGAGTAATTGAAATTACATCCATTTTACAATGTTCACTTCTAGAACTTGCAGTTATAGAGAAAACCTTGAACGCAGCTATGTGGAACAGAGGACTAAATAGGGTTTCCTGAGGCTCAAGTATCATGGGTACATATAATTTAAACTTCTTCCACCTCTACGTTTAAAGTAGTTTGGTTTCTTTGTGCTCTGTTGCTTTCACTTACAAAATTCTCTCATACACTCTCAGTCATGCCAGTACATATTTATTTGTTTCTGAGGCAGCATGACCTTTTTCTTCAATAGTTCTTTAGTTTCTTGGTTATATACATCTTGCCCTATTATATTTCTTGTTGACAACTCTTGCCATTAGCAACACGGCCCAGGAAAGCAAAGATACCTTACAGCATCCAGCAATTATTTGCTTATTTAAGTGTAGGAATTTAAGCTTCCTCTGAGTTAGCCAGTGGGGAGTGATTAAACTAAGGATTTATTTTAGTAATTAGAGCTACCAATGTTGTAGCATTTCTGGTGTGGAAAAAAATAGCACCACATGTATTTTCTGGAATGTTGCTGGAAATGGTTTGGTCTGAACTTGCTACATCAGCCAGGATACAGATTCTTGAAAATCACCCATTAGTTGATTCTCTGACCTGGCGGCCTGCCACATCACTGGTCTTCATGACTCAACTCTGAATAGGGTGGTTTAGACAAACTCCTCAGAAGATTAATCTCAAAAAGCATTCTTATTTCCAGTGTTCCTTGTCACATAATTGCATACAGGAATGTAGCGCTGTAAACAAAACCAAATTCAAACAGTCTTTCCTCAAAATTGTCACAAAGGAAAAAAATGCCACAGCAAATTAAAAGCATGATGATTACACATCAAATCAAGAGCTAAAATACCAACTAAAAGCTAACTACATTGATCAACAAAGACAGGAGATGTAACTTCAATTAAGTTCAAGTGTTTTCATAAGTGTTAAAGTGTGGCTTATTTACTCAGACTGTTAAACTTCTGACAAACATACATGTGAAAGTGCTTGAAAACTGACAATAAAAATTTTATATCTCTCTGGAGAATGACACAAATATAAGACCAAATAAGGTAATAGTTTTAAAACTTCATTTGCATCACCTCTATCTGAGCACTTCAATGGGTCTGACTCTGCTCTCAGTCCAAGTATCTGAGACACCACTGTGGTAATATCAAGCCCTGGATGAAATAAAGTGGAAGAGAAGTAGGAACTGATTGTAAATCAAATTTAATGCAAGCTCATCAAATCCTCAAGGACTAGACAGCAGTGTTGCAAGGATACTTTTAAGGGGCAAATAAACAGTGACTTTTCAAAGCAAATTCAAGAGTAGGCTAGGTATTTTTCTTGAAAGCATTTCAGTACACCGGGAAGAACAAAGTTACTTCCCACTCATGTGGCTTTTCTTTTCCAGGTTAGTTTATCCACTTGATGGAGACAGAAACATTGGAGTCACCAAGATCTTTTCTAACTCTTTTATACCCGTCCTTGGTATTGGGTGAATATTCCCTCATCCACCTTAAATCAGGCCTTTAACTCTTCCTAAAGTTAAGCCACAGCAAGAGGCTTGACAGACTTTATAAGTGTTTTGGTTCCACTTTATGTAAGACTGGATTAACGCAAAACTAAGTTATCTCTGAAGTCTAATTACAAAGTTCCTGGACTGCAAGATGCAGTATCAGTTCATTTCTGGGGCCCTCACCTTTTGGGAAGCTTGGAGAGCTGCTCCTGACAACTTGTCAAAAACTTTGTTACTGTTCATCACGTCTGGTATTCAAAGGACTTCACAAAGGCATATGTGTTACAGCTATATAGGTAATCTAAAGCATAGGTTCTCTGTCTCCATGTTCTCTGTCACTGATGCCAACAGCCTCAGATTGACCCCAGTCTTCTCTTTCCTTCCACTCCATGCTAGAGTGGACACATGCTCCATCAGATTGACAAAGGACTCGGAGGACAGTGAAGATCTAAATGATCTTCAGTATCACACAGGGCTTCCCCATTTTCATCACCACCCATAGCTCTTTGCTATGTACACATGAATCTACAGAGCCAGGTTTGTAGGCTCTGCTCTATTCCTAGCTGGTGCTGTTCCTCTCATCTTCTTCATCCGTCCTATTACACATAACACTTCATAGTCTAATTGTCTAGTTCTTCCTTCCCATGCTTCCTGAGTTCTGTGAGCCAAAAGAGTGCCATTGTTCTTCAGGCCCAGGGTAAAAGATGCATATTTAGGAAAACTGCCTAGCAACTGCTTTCCTAGTGCAAGGAGAGAGGCTATTTGCATAAGAAAACCTTCCAGCTGGAAGCCTGCAAAGACTCTTCTGGGAGCTGATTCTGTGTCTAGACATCAAAGGAGAAGTCCAGTGGAAGTCCTACTCCCTCTGGGTGGCCTTTCTGTGATGTCCCCACCATCAGTGGGGGCAGTAGCACGGCTGCACAGAGTGCACAAGTACTCCGCACAGAAGCCAGAAGCTGCCACTCTGGTTTCTAACTGTGCTCCCAGAGACCTTTTACTGATTTTGTTCCCACATCATCTTTTCCTCACACTGTGCACATCACACATCAAGAACTCAAGTTGCACCTGATAACCTTTGGAGTTCTGTAATTTGCTTTCCAGATTTCCTGAAAAAAGTGACATTCTGTTGCACTACAGTATCTCCAGTATTTACACATGGTTTCTCTCCATAATTACTAAAAGGCATTATTAGTCTGCACAAAGGCCCAAGAAGACAAAAACTACAGAAATTAATTCATCATTTCTCTTGCCTGGTTTGTAGAAAAAGTTGCCCATAAACTTTTCATTTTCTAAAGCCCTGGACAAAACATTGGCTCTAGTAAACTCAGTGGAAATAGCCTCTATCAATACTCCAAGTACAATCCAGCAAATTGTGAACAGGGATGGGATTGAGGACATGGCTCTCTTTTGTGCTAATCATCAAACAACGGTTAAATCGTTTCAGCACCTGCAAAAAATAGCTTTGTAGAGCTGTGCTGCTACTTAATGGAATGAGGCGATTACGATCAGAGTTCTGCAAAGCTCTCCAAATTGCAGTTCCTAAGGCTAATTTCAATGTGTGAATCACTGCTTTCCTGCAATTTATATCCATATGTGTGGTTATTTTTGAGAATGATTCAGTTTTGTATGTATAATTTTAAAAGGACTTTTTAAGTTAATGAACATCTGTGCTAAGAGCCCCTCAACAGAAAAGCTTGTGTCAGCCACTGGTGACGCTGACTCTGTAAACTTCCTGTTATCCTATAGGCATACATGTGGATTCTAAGGCTCTTACCAACTGCACAGTGCAGGAGCAACCCAGATGAAAACCACACCATTAAAATGCTTTAACAATGGTGTGGGAAACCCAAAATTTCCAAGAATTTGAAAACTGTAATATCTGTTTTATAACCAAAATGGGACCAAACAGTAAATTTTGCAATGCTTTTAACAGAAGCAAACAGAGGGAAAATTTCCATTTGAAAATTTCAAAACACTTTGATATTTTGATTGACATATATTCAACACTTTTAGTTATGGTGTAGTTCAACAGGATTTCTGCATAACATATATTTCTAAGTACTGCCTCCTGGCTTGAACTTTTTTCTCAAGACGAACCTGTTTCTTGACATCCTGCACGAGAGTCATGTTGGTGTAAATCTAGTGGGGGTAGATTTACAAATGAATAATTAGGCACTGAAATTCAATGGGTAATCAAGTAACTGGTCACAGAGCAAGGTCACTCTTCTTTAGATTGTCTTTTAATCAGCTTCATTTTTCAACCTTGTTATTGTGGGTTTTTGTTTCTGCCCTCATTACACCCTTTGATCTCACAGACTGAAGAAGAATGTACTCCAGAATCCATGAAACTGCCTTCCCATTTGCATATTTCCTGGGAAAGGGGCCTTAAATCTGGCAAAGCAAACTATGTCACAGCCTCCCAGTTAAAAATCTCACTTTCTTTATTACCGACCTGTCATTAACCCTGCAAGACGGATGTTAATAAGAACTTATTGTTAAATGCAGCACACTACATATGTTGGACATCTGATGTTCCTTCTCCTAATAGTAATATGGAAAACTTTCTTGGACTCCCCTCTTAGGATCTGTATCAGTGAAAACAGATGGAAATGGAACTGTCAGTAGGACCTATGACCCTGGTGTGAAGATGATGAGAAAACTTCACTTAGGAGGTGACTACATCTACAGCTGTGCTAAAAAAGATGGAACTATACTTCCTTGAGACAAAGCTGAAATTGAGTTTTCTGTGAAGAACTGAGCAGGTTAGACAACTGCAATTCCAGATAAAATGCCAGCAGTCAAGGTTGTGAAAGTAAAAGCTGGGGAAAGAGCAGGCCTCCTGCACGCCACAGAATATACTCTGGCATGAGAAAGTAGCAGGCATCAAGCTATGGTGCTAATCCTTTTTCATTAGGATAATGCCATGTCCTGGTGCATACAAGTTTCTGAATGATGACATTGCGGTGACCTTTAGGAAGCCTTCTCAAATCATTACGCCTAATTCTTCTTGTGATTATGTTAGTTTAACTTCAGAGCTACTGCACTGACTTCAAGGCAGTTGGTTTGGATCTACATCTCTCAAGCTGGCCTATTATTTCCTGTATTGTTTCCAGTTGCATGAAATCATCTGTGCACATCCTCCAGGGCTGCTGGAACCCTCTGTCCTCCCCAGCACTACACATGATGCAATGAGCCTCTGACGGAGGAGGAAAGCCGAGAAGTCCATGTAGGGAAGCAGATAATTTCCTTTAGAGCAATGGATGCAAAAATAGCAGCTAATAAAAAGCCTTCAAACTGTGCCTTCAAACTGTGACAATTCAATACACACACCTACGAGGATGCCTTGACAAGCTGCTTGACTTCCCAGTAACTCTTTCTTGTTTTCTTTAGTGTAGCCTCCTCCAAACTCCCACACACAGGTATTCATCTCTGCAATGACAGCTGAGACCTACAGGTGTTTGCTGCTATTGCCCTTTCAGAATACAGACAGTTGTTCCTCACAGTAAACATTTGTATCATGGTGTTTGCCTGGCTAGTTACAGCCCAAATAATGATAAACCAGCCTTTTCTTTTTTTAGCCCCTTGCTGTCAAGCATTAATTCTCTTTGCAAATAGACATTTGGTACTAGAAATAGCTTAAGAGAGATCACTCTCTGGTGATTATTTTACTAGCCCCACCTTTTAGAAAATGCTTCATATAGATTATCACCAGAAAAGTGTATTATGCAGTCGCCAGAAATGCAGCACTCTACAATATTAGGTTCACACATGAAGAAAGGGCTATGGCTAGTGGGCAAGATGCTCTTTGCCATTTCACTCCTCTAATACTGATGTTATTTCACTGTTCTTCAAACTGCTACTCTGGCCTTGATAAGGAACAGTGAAAATCAGAATCAGAACTGTATGCTGAGGACTGTAATGCTCACAAGCATCAAAATGGTTTCTGGAAAGGGGTTTTGATCTTTTTTTATGTGGCAAGAAGGTCCAGAATCTATGAATTTTTAAAATTGGCCTGGAATAGCAAATTGTGTAACCCTTAGTTTTTCTGAAAGTCTACCTGGGAGGCTAAGGAATGCAATAACTTCTTCTGTATTAACTGAAAATGCACGGTAACTCTATGTTTTAAAGGACATCTTTTCCCAAAATACTCACTTACCATTAACATTAAATAGAAATTATCAGGAAAACATTAAGAAACAAAACTACAAAAATTTAAGAAACAAACCTCTCTCACTCCCTCAGGTGTTTACTTTTTGGTACCATGATTCTGTTTGTTTATTTCCCTACTCATCACCAAATTAGACAAGACCTGAATTTTAACTTAAAGAAAAAAAGGCAGCCCCCAGAGATGCTAAAAATAAAAGAGAAACAACAGTCTTTCTCAATCACTAGAGGTACAAGATGTGCCAGTATGAACTGCAAAGTCATTTACTAAGGGATTGAAACCAAAAACTTTTTAAAAAAAGGATGTTCTTCATTTGGAAGGAATGGAAGATGAGAGAGGCCCAAGGCACTATTAGACAATGCAGTGACCATGTGCCAATGGCACAGGCTATGCAAGTCTGTGATGAACTGTGCAGCACATTTTCATTAGAGGTTGGGAAGTACCTCTTATCCAAGAATGGGCAAAATCTGATTTGGAAAATACTTTTCATAGTTCTAGCGATGTCTGTACCAGGAAGAGACCAAAACTGTTCTTTCACACAGTGAAAGTCATGGGAGAAGGCTACTGTGAAGAGAAGAAAAATGAAGAAACTTTTTTTCCTGACAGTGTGCCTTCTTTAACCCTCTAAAGCAGCCTGACCAGGGTCAGGAATACTTTCTCTAAATACACTTGTGATTTAAGGGCTGGAAAGGGAGGAGAATAATGTGATCAAGTAGGTGTATATTGGTCATGAGTTAATTCAGATTGCTAATTTAAAAAAACCCTGCATCTCTTAGGGCAGAGGGGCTGTGGTGCAGCTGTCTGGGGAAAGTGCTGGTAGCAGGATCCTACTTATTTGCAGCATCCACTTTGGCAGAAGCAGTTGTGTGACAGGACAGGAGTGACTCAGGAGCTAGAAATCCAGGCTTCAGAAACACAAGACTGATGTTATCGAAGTTCATAGTATACCTGAGAGACATTTGAGAAGAAGTCTGTCAGTGTTTTTCAGGCTGCTCCTTATTCATTTCTTTAACTAAAGTCTTTCTTCAGGACTTCCACTGATTACCTGCCTTTTTGTTTTCCTTCTTGTTGTATGATTTGGCTCTGGGTCAGCTTCAGTTTCCACTCTGCTCTTAGGCACCGAGGACAGATGACACAACCAGATGTGCTCTGAGGGGCATCACCAAATTCCAGTTATGCCCCTGGCTAGTGCAGGTGGCTTGGGCCCACCTAGTGTTATACAGTTTGCCAGTTCAGCAGGTAATTTTCATAGGAGACTGATGGTGATGGCTGTCACCTCCTTCTGTGCGTCAGGTGTGACTGACTTTCTAAGATCTCTCAGGAATTTTTTCCAAGCATAGTTTCTCTTTAGAGGCTTAGGACATTGTTGACACTCTTGACATCTTCTCTTTTTCCCTGGCAGACGGAAATTTCTATGGGGTTTGTTGCCTTACATAGATGGGGCTAAAGTATTAGTGAGTGTTGGGGTTTTCCCTGTAGCATGATGATGTCTCAGGTTCTTATAGCTCCTATCCTTAAGTCCTACTACATGGCTTCCTGCAAGAGGGCATGGATTAGCCTCAGTAACCTATGCCCCTTCTTCCAATCTAAAGATATGGAATATATCCAATATGCTCACCTTAAATAGAAAAACATGGTACAAAATATGCAGAAGATGTTAAAGAGAAATGGGGTCATTTATTCTTTATACTCAGAACTTTATACTGAATTGCATCCTCTTGGTCTTCTGCCTCATCTGTGCCAGAAGCGGAGGAAACTAACTTCAAGAAGGGCAAGAAGGAAGACCACAGAAACTACAGGTCTGTTAGTCTCACTTCAGTGCCAGGTAAAGTTATGGAGAATATTATTCTAAAAGTACTGAAAGATGCCTGAAAGACAATGCAGTCTTTGGTCACAACCAGCATTGCTTCATGAGACAAAAATCCTGCTTACCCAACCTGAATTCCTTTTATGACAAGGTCACCCACCTAGTTGATCAGTGAAAGCCAGTTGATATAATCTTTTTGTGTTTCAGTAAGCTCTCAATATTGTCTCTCCCATGATCCTTCTGGACAAAATGCCCAGCACACAGCTGGATAAGCACATCATGTGGTGGGTGAGCAATTGGCTCAGGGACCGAGCAGAGAGGATAACAGTGAATGGGATGACATCAGACTGGTGACCTGTCACTAGTGGGGTTCCACAGGGCTCCATCTTGGGCCCTGAGCTCTTCAACATCTTCATAAATGACTTGGATGGACTGGAAGGAACACTGAGCAAGTTTGCAGATGACATAAAACTGGGAGGAGCTGTTGACTCCCTCAAAGGCAGGGAGGCCCTGCAGAGAGACCTCGACAAATTAGAGAACTGGGCAATCACCAACCAGATGAAGTTCAACAAGGAAAAGAGCCGTCTGGGATGGGGCAATGAGGGATGTACAGAGAGACTGAGGAATGAGATGTTGGAAAGCAGTGCCACAGAAAGGGACCTGGGGGTCCTGGTCGATGGCAAGTTTAATACAAGTCAGCAGTGCCCTGGCAGCCACGAAGGCCAACCGTGTCCTGGGGGGCATCAGGCAAAGCATCACCAGCCAGTCGAGGGAGGGGATTGTCCTGCTCTACTCTGCACTGGTGAGGCCTTATCTTGAATACTGTGGCAGTTTTGGGCATCACAACAGAAGAAAGACATTAAGCTCTTAGAGAGAGTCCAAAGGAGGGCAATGAAGATGGTGAAGGGGCTTGAAGTGAAGCCATATGAGGAGTGGCTGAGGTCACTTGGTCTGTTCAGCCTGGAGAAGAGGAGACTGAGGGGAGACCTCATTGCAGTCACAGTTTCCTTGCGAGGAGAAGAGGAGTGGCAGGCACTGATCTCTTCTCTGTGGAGACCAGGGACAGGATCAGAGGGAATGGCCTGAAGTTGTGTCAGGGAAGGTTTAGGTTGGATATTAGAAAAAGTTTCTTCATCCAGAGGGTGGCTGGGCACTGGAACAGGCTCCCCACGGAAGTGGTCACAGCACCAAGCCTGGCAGAGTTCAAGAAGTGTTTGGATGACACTCTTGGGCACATGGTGTGACTCTTGGGGTTGGATCTGTGCAGGGTTAAGAGCTGGACTTGATCCTTGTGGGTCCCTTCCAATTTGGCATATTCTGTGATTCTGTCATTTGTGAAGCTCTCTGCAGTTTAAGGTGAACTAGGCCCAAAGGAAGATGGAAACCTCACTAAGAACCCCAGCTTTTTGACAGAGTTTTGAGTGATTTGTACAAGTAGAGGAAGGGAGTTCTTATTTTCTCTGCTGTTCCTTCTGCTGTTGCATAAAGGCAAGTAGGTTATACAATAGCTAAATAGGGATTACACAACTGAGCTCCATAAATCTAAATCAGAAACAGAGTTCCTATCCTGCACTGGACAAACAAAAATGTGGAAGGGTGAAATTCTGGTCCTAATGAAGTTAATGGCAACGCTCTTGCTTAGTGTGGTGAGATCACAGTTTCATCCAAAATCCTGGCTCAAGCCTGTAGTTGGCTGACCAGGCTGGATATTTAAAGCATATCCCTGTTAAGTTTTTCCAAGTACTGGGACAAGATGACTTCTTTTTTTCTTTTTTCTCCCTTTTTTTTTTTAATGCTTTTGCTTAGGATAAAGAAATGCAGAAAATATTTTAAGACCAAGTCCTAAGCAATCACTTGCAAACCTGAACTGGAAGACTAAAAGGCCCTGATATATTATCTCTGACTGCAAGAACAAATAACAAAGTAGTTGTTCCCATGATTCAGTGTCAATACTTTAAAGCACTGAAAGCTGCTTTGAAGCAATACCTGTGTATCTGAGGGAAAGACAGGAAACTCTGACCTGTGGAAGCTGGGAATAAAACAACAAAAACCAGTCACCAACAAAACAAATAAAAGCCCCTAATGAACCTGAGACCTAAGCTCTGCAAGTAAATAACTTTTTGAAAGGATCCTTTGTTCTACAAGGACTGCAGTGCAGCATAGTGTCGCTGGAGCTGTTTGGCACACAGACCAAACCAATTACTTGACAGTTGTTTTACTTTGGCCTCGGGTGGACAGCAGTTCCGCGTAAGAAAAGCCACTGTAGTTTCTTCATGTCCCCAGGCTAATCTGGTCTGATTATTGAAGACTGTTGCTGTTACAGTGGATGCTAGCATGTACATCAGGGCTTCCCCCACCTACAAAATTCCTGCCTGATGAAAAAAGAAAGTAAAAAAGAACGGGGGAGAAAGATGAAAGCTTGCACAATCAGGGCCACATATCACATGCATTCCCAGTCCAAGGCTTAGCTCTCTCCCCCTCTTCCCTGAAGTATCTCTCAACAACTGAGCTGATTCAAATGCATAATATCGTTTACAATCTAACTGTACAATGACTTGGGATCATCCTTATCTTACAGAAGCAAGCTATAAATAATAATCTTGGGCAAATCTAACATGATGACTGGGTAGCGGGATCCCAAAAAACCAATTCCAATGTATTAATAAATACAAGTGCCAAAGCATTTATTGAAGAACATTTTGGAGTTGCGTAAATCCCTCCAACAGGCATCAGATAAAGCTGTCAGAGTTGGGGATGAATTGCTTCTCAGTATCTGTTTAAGACTTAGCCTGCTATAAACAATTGGGTATGGTAGGTCGGTGTCATTCCAGTGTTATCCCTGACCTAGGCTTGCCATGGATGTAATTCTCCAGGCAACCATCTGGAAAGTTATCATTGCCTTGATTATTTTATGACCAGCCTCTGATGAGCTCACACATGGCCCAAGAAAGGCAAGCCAAAATCTCCCAGGCTCAACTGTAACTTTCAACTTTTACCACTGTGAAATACGGTGGTGTGGCAGGCTGTGTCTCTGTCCCTCCTCTGCACCAGTTAGGAGCCAGCTGGAACATGAGAGGCCGGATAAATGATCCTTTGTTTTTTTTTCTTATTGTGTAAAACAAATAACTACCCAGCTTGAAGTTTTATATCCACTGCAAGCTTACACTGCAACCAAGCTTAGACGTAGCCATGTTATTTTACATTATCCCCTCTGACACTTCTTTCTCCATTCATGTTTGTGTCTTTTACTAACAGTTCTTTACATTTACCTTTCCCACCTTACTTGTTTCCTCTCTAAAATCCATGATTGCACCCTCTTCACACTACTCCCTCTTTCTTTTCCTTTGTTACACACTGAACCACACAGAACCCCTCCTTGACCTCAAAAGTAAGTGATGATGAGGGAGAGAAGAAGGAAAGAAGAGAGTGATTCTGTATGAGAGGCAGTGGGAAAAGCAGCATATGCCTTGAACGAGGTCTTTTGAGAGGTACCAAAGGACTATCTGGGTTACCCAGAATTTCCTTTGGTGAACTCCTGCTTTCTCCAGGTAGAAGCTTTGCATGAATAGTCACGTGTAAGACTCAAGGATTAAATCCAGAGGTATATGAGCAGGTAAGATGATGCCAGAGTCAGTACACTATCATGTGCCTAAGTCAGGCCTCAGTTGTCTCCTGGAAGCCCCTATGATTACTGAGCTTCTATCCCTTTTTGCAGGTAGTTTTAGGTAGCAGTGAGTTACTATTTTTTTCCCCAAAATAAGCAAAGCATATGTTTAAAAATGCTGCCTCTGACTGTAAAGATCTTTGCAAACAGTCATATTCAGCATATACATTCATTCTTAAGTGTAACAACTAACATGATTAACTGAAGTACAGAACAGAGATGCTTTCAGTCCCAATAGGTATTGCAAAAATGCAATATGCAAAATCAGATGGAAAATAAGAAATCCTGGCCCTTGGTGTTTGCGGGTGTCTTTGCAAACAGAGGCACTGATTACCATCCTGTATATTTTTTATAAGTTCTAAAGTGCAGTCAGGCTTATTTTACATTGACCAAAAAAGTCAAAGTGCCAAGTTTCCAAAATAACAATTTATGAGAGGAATCTGGATCATATGCTTACTAAATACTAGGTTTGTCTTTGAAAGAAAAGACCATGAACAGGGAAGACTTATTTCTCAGTTGTCAAGTGAATCAGCATTCATCAATAATACTTGTGTGTAGCTTCGTTTGCCCTGTTCAGCCTCAGCCAGATGTAGAGACAATCTCTTTCCAGACATCTCACAAACAGTGATGCTGAGGTGACACTCTCCTTTACTAACACAGCAGCCCAAACTGAGCTAAGAAAGAGGCCTTATTTTATCTATAAGGAATTCATTGGCAACAAGTCATGTGAGAGGCAGATACAGAACATGTGTTTAAAGCTGATGAGTTAGTTTATCTTACAGGATAAACTCTACGGTTTGTAAATTAACAGCTTGGGCATGGATTGCCTTTCCCAAGCTACAAACACCTGACAGCCTAAGTTCCAATCATGAAATTACAAATGTGATAGCAAACAGCAAATGCTGTCAACTACATGACTTGCCACATAACACAAAGACCGTGTCAACAACAGGAATTAATGCACATAGTTACATTTATCCCAGCAATCCTAGAAGGTCTTTGCAAACTTCAGACATCATTTTATGGCAACCACATTCAGCAAAACCAGCCAGAACGAACAAGAGCAACTAATTATTCTTATCCTCTGCAAAACAACTTTAGGTTTTTTTAGAAGTAGGTCTAAAGTCCTGGATTAATGCGGGAAAAGCTTAATGACAGCCTTTTAGGTGCTGAGTGCATGATTTCTCACCTGGTTTCTTCTTGAGTAAAATAACTGGTCATGCTGTTGTCCAGTACTTACACCTTCTCTAATTACCTGAAACATTCTAAACCTCCACAAAATCAAAATTTCCATTTGTCTTTGTGATATTTAAGAACATATTTTAATAATTTCAAAGTGTTGAACCAAATTCGATTACCAACTCTTCATTTTCATCTGCTGCTTTTTCTTCACTAAAGCCAGGCAAACAAGCAAAATTTTTGCCCAGAGAAAAAAGACCTTTCTGTGATTTATTATTAAAATCTAAAACCAACATAGAGAAACAATATAACACCAACATAACAATCTTACCCTGAATAACTCTCCAAATTTACCAAAACTTTTTAACTCAAAACCAGGTTCTCCATATGCCAGCCTCTAAATTACCTGACAGACAGATGGTTGAATATAAAAGCAGAATCAGTTCCACCAATGTGGTAAGAAGACTGAACAAGGCCTAGGTTACTTCCTAGTACAGCAGGTCACTTACCCGATAGTAGTCTGTGCTGTACACATCTCTAGACATCCCAAAATCCCCAATCTTCACCAGTAGGTTTTCACCAACCAGACAATTCCGGGTAGCAAGATCCCGATGCACGAAGTGCTGTGATGCCAGGTAAACCATACCAGATGCAATTTGCTGGGCAATGTGAAGCATCTGGGACTGGGTCAGCTCAGCAGGACGGTTGCCTTCGGCCATCAGTCCTGCATCTGGTCCATGTGCCCTGCACCAAAACACAAGCGGATAAACTGACAGGCCACTTGTAAAAGGGAGAGGTGAAGGGCCTTAGTGAGCTTAAACCCACATAATGTGGTCAAAAGGGCTACAAATTCCTCGGTGAAATAGGGGAAAATTGTATCTTGTTTTTTTTATTTCCTGTTTTCCTTCATTGTGGGAAAGACAGGTGGTGTGAAGAGCCTTACACAATAGGATATGTTTTACTCAAGGAAAGAAGGCACATGTGTTCACAATAACACCCATTTGTCAGAAAACAGCACCTTTCTCCTATTCCAATCAAGTAATCTTTTCCAGAGAAAGGCTGACAAACACACCTGTTTGGTAACACTCTAAGAGTGAAAGACAATTGAGGGAAAGGCAATGAAGTGGCATGCATAGCATCATTTTTCCTATGACTGACATGCCTTGATTTCTAGAGAAAGACGGGACATTGACCCCTTCCATTTTTTCTTAAAGAAGAAAAAGCTCACTTTGTTCTCAGATATGAGAAACAAGGGCAGCAATCTTAGATTTATACTTCTAGTTTCCTATCCAAATGCACAGCAGGAAAGAATTTTTGCTTATTTAATTACCAAGGGTGATTCCTAATCTGAGATGGGAATTCTTGAGGATAGGATGAGGACACAAAACACACACTGTCTGAAACAATGAAACAGCTTCAGAAATACAAGCTTTTCAAAAGCTAGCAAGGCTCTAGGATGCAACAATCAACTGATTAAGAAGAATACTTCTACGCACTCTAGCAAAAACAGAGATGTTTTGCATTAGAAAGGCCCAGCGAAGTACTGGGACATGTGCTTCACCCGTCTTAACTATGTATGCATGTACATCCTAGTATCTTGAAGATACAATATGCACAACATTTTACAGTAAGAATTATTAGGTAATCCTTATCCAATTAACAAGATCATCTGGAAAACATTCTTTGTTTGATACAGCTTATAATATTCTGAATATCCTTTTTGATTCAATTTTCCTGTGTTTTCAGAAGCCTTTTTTATTCTGGTCCCGAAGACCATTCTTTCTAAGGGACCACCTCTCTTTTTCCCTCATCAACTTTTGCTTTTGAAAAATGCTCTAGAGCTGATTTTTATTTCCTCTCAAAGCCCTTTCTTCCTAAAAAGGGGACTTTCAGAGAATAGCCTTTCTAATCAACAGCGGTGAGGCCTTAATTTATCTCTAGGGGAATGGCACAGGAGTTTGGAAAAGAGTTTCAAATTAATCAAATCTGTGAGATCAAATCTGACACTACCTATTAGAAATATGATATTAAAATTGCCCCAAGGGAAGAATTTCATGAGAAAAGTGACAGATGCGAGAAAGAAATGGAGGGTGTGTAGCACTGCTGGGACTGCATCTGGTACCAGGCAAAGCCAGCTCTCTGCCACAGGGTATTTACATGCAGCCATTCGCCTGGTCTGGTTGGTAGAGGGGAATAAATGGGAGAATATGAAATCTCCAACTAAAACTCACAGGCAAATTCCTACTGAAAAACATTGTACCTTTATCATGCATGGATTTTTTAATAACTGTTCTCAGACATGAAACTCTGAGTAGCTAAATTAGAGAACTCAACATATTTTGCTAGCTTTCATGAGAACATGGTCTGTATCTAATGAAATTTTTAGATTATTCCTAATGCTCCATCCACCTTGCTTGTTCTCTTGGTGCTGGTCACAAATTAGGTGATCCTCAGTGTCTACAACAACCAGGAACATTGACAGAGATATTCTCTGCAGCGCCAACAGACTTCACAAGTCAGCAGAAGCACTGGGCAGGCATGACTTCGAGGCTTTAGTCCTCAATCTAAGCAGCGTTTGGCTGCATGCAGAGAGCCAGGCTCATTTGGGTTAAACTTTTGAATCAATTTTTCCCCAACAGCCTTTGGTGGCGCTGCAGGGTAAGAAATACATGCTCTTACAGCCCGCTTTGCTACAAACACGTGGTCTGCAGCACAAGCTGCAGCAAATATGAGAGGAATGACAAACTGGAGACGAGGTTTAACAGCTTGTCCCAGCATAATAATTTTATGTTCTAAAGACAAGGGCTGATTAATAATTTTTTTTAAAAATGAAGGCCTAAAGTAGGAAATATACTGTCTGCTGAACTACTTTTCTGTTCAATAATTCAAAATCAGAGTTAAAAGGTAAGAAAAGGCCAATCAAAAAGAATCAAAGCTTAAGTATTTCTTATGGAATAAGAAATTATTTCTCATCAGCTGAGAATCTGGCTTCTTCTAATGGAAATTCAGTGTTCTGAAAACATACTAGGATGGCATCTAGGGAAACTGCAGTTGTGTTCTGATTCACAGTGGAAGATCAAGCAGGCCAATGTAAATACCCTGAATTCTTCAATATATTTAAGTCCTCTGCCAGAGAGACAATCAGTCTGGGAAAAGTAGTAGCCTTTGCTCTGCATTCCCAGTTCAGACCCCAGTCTCCAGGCCAAAACTGTCAGCTGTGCCAATAAGGGAGCATGCTAGTTGATGTCATTGGTTTTTATGATGTGCTTATTTGTTCAACAGACAGACAGCAAACTCGTTTCACATAGGCTACCAAAAGTGCACATATGGTGCGTTAGTAATCACTAGTCATTTCAACCAGACAGAAAACATGAACCCACTTAAAGGGACATCAGGTTTGATTGTCTGACAGCTTTGTTAAGGGTATCTTTCCAAAGTGGTGGTAACTCCTAGTTGTCTTCAGCAGGAGAGACCTCTGTATGTTGAAATGTCTTTGTGATATATTTTGATGAAAATTACATAGAAGGTCCTGAAACAACAGTCCCTTATGTTTTTAATATAATAGCAAAAACTATCTCTTAACAGCTTATTTTTATATTAATGAGTGCAGGCTAGCGGAAATGGCACATGAAGCCTCTGTTCTCAACTTCCTAGTTCATAAGTTACCTATTATAGAGAATCTTAGAAAGAGAATCTATCATCTATTTATTTATGACTGCTTTACTGTCAAATTTCAATTTCTGATGTACATTCCTAAACAGCTTTATGAAATAAAGCCCTAATCTAGACCACAAGATGCAGCATTTTCCAATTCACAGAAGCTTCCATGGCTCACATTTTTCTTGTTGCAGACTTATGGTAGTCTTTCAAAAGCACTGAGAAGAGGGAACAGAAAAGGGTTTAGACTTCAAAAGCTCTTAGACGCCTACAGATAGCGATAGGTGTTGAGTGGGATCTTTCAAGTGCTACCAGAAAGCCTGCAAGAAAATGATTCCTACTGTAGAATTTATAACCAAACATTTCAGAATACACTGAAATATATTGCAAACAATATTTCTTGTTTCGGAAAAAGCATAAGGCTTGACTTAATGGTGCTTCCAAACAGTCAAAGAGACAGCTCCCCACATCCCAGTACAGAAGACGAGAGTCACACAATTTTTACCCCTAGATGTCTGTATTTTTGAGTGGTAGTAGTTAATTTGACATTAAGTACCAGTAACACCTACCTTCTCTGCCCACTTTTGGCTCAGCAGCACTATATATGTTCATGGATTTACCTGAGGAATTTGTTAAGATCTCCATGCTTCATATATTCAAAGACCATGATGAGTGGATCACCCTCAACACAGACGCCATAGAACTTGACAATGTGCTCATGCTGCAGGTTAGTGAGCAGCTCTGCCTCACGGTGGAAGTCCTTGCGGGCATTGTCACTGGCATCCTTCAATGTCTGGTGGAGAAAATGAAAATGTAAAGGACAGATGTTTGCACAAGGTAGGGAACATGTAGGACAGCACTGTAAGGGTAAGATAAGGACACACTACAGCACAGAGGACTAAGGAAGTTATTTTCTTAATAACTCTTTTAGAAATGCAGATGTGATCCTTACGTGCAAATAAACAATGGCAGCACAGTTTTCATTCTCCTGCCACACATTATCCTAGACAACAATTTTTCTTGTATGAGGATGTAGGAATACTCATGCTCTTGCTGTGGCAAGTGTTTTCCAAACACAGAGCAAATAAGCTGATCATATCCAAAATATGATCATATGATCATCTTGTACATAGCTGGTTTGTACACTTTCATATTCAACTTATGGATCCCCTAGTATCCTGTTTGTATTTACCTTTCTTGTTAGTTCTCTAAAATAAAACTCTGCTTTTTTAAATACTTGGTGGTAACATAGATGCATTCTTTATGTTTTACTAACATCGCTGTTGCTCATGTTAGCCCCTGTGGTGTGCTACACATTAGGTAGATTTACACAAGCTTATGTCCCTGGATCAGAACTTACAACCTGAGCCAGAAACTCCTTTGAAGTTCTGTAAATCTACTCACATGCCTAAAATTAGGCATAAGTAACTGCAGGATCAATTCTGAAGTGATAGGCAGAGAGGAAGGCAGATCTGATGCAGATCAGAATTCTGGAGTGTCACTTTTTCTCACTCCTTTTTATTTATATAGCTCTAAATTCTTGCATATTTTAATTTTGAAAGAAATATATCAACACTGGATCAAATAGGAGGCTTAAATGTTGTATCATGAAATAATACTAATTAAACTGTCAAACATAGGCTGTTTTAGGTTTCTTCTTAAGAACTACAGTTCATGAGCAAGGCAACACTTTCATGCACCAAAAAAAAAAAAAAGCAAGTTCTGGCACCAGTTAAATGAGGAATAATTATAATTGTCAATAAACCACTAATAGACCCCATATTCAAGAAGTATAGTGGTTGCACTATCATAGTTCAAACAATATTTTTAAAATGGCAAAGGAAAGATGGTAAGTTACCAACGTTCACAAATTATTCTTCACAGAAACTGCTGTCTGGTCTCTGTACCTCTGAATTTTAACAATACCGAGGCTTAATACAATAGAAGACAAGATGCAAAAGCAGCTGTAAAGTTTTAACCAAAGATGCTTTTTCCTGGCTATCTAGTCACTTTATTTTTCATCCTGAATTAATATACAGAGCATGGGATCTACCACACTCATCAGAAGAGACACAGAACAAATTGATACTGTGCGATCATTCTACTAACAAACCGAATTTTTAGCTACAATAGTCATGGTTTGTTCAAGATTTTTGTTCCATAGGGACAATTCTGTCCATTTTTCTAATATTATATGAATGCACGGGCAATGAAGTAGATGACTGTAGATTTAACTGTACAATTACTAGTAGATGACTGTAAGCAAAAAAACATTTGCTTTACTTGTGAAACTGCAACCCCGGCTCTTGAAAAATGAAAAGCTACCATAATAAGATTCAGATGGAGGAACAAGGAGCAGGGCAGATTAGGTAGCTGTCTTCCAAGTTCAGGGGCTTTTCCCTGTGGATTTCAGGCTCTGTGGATTCTAGAGGCAAGAGAAATCACTTATGCCACAGCTGTCTCTTTCCTGAGGGACCTACTTAAGAATCTTAAATGCCTTCAGGTCCAGAATCCTTCTGTAAGTTTTACCAATAATGATGCAACAAGGATCATCAAGGCTTCACTAGGCACGATATGTCAGTATACACAGCTGTATCATGGATATCAAATTTGCTGCCCACTGTGGTCTACATACAATCACATCTGAATTGAATGAGGACACCTCCAGGCTCTGGGATGAGGCTTTAACATGATACAGGCACCAACCCACAGTCCAGTCTACATTATAAGTAATGAAACCATGGGGAATAATTCTGTTGTCACTTGAGTTTCCTCTGGTAGTTTAGTGTATAGTATAATGTGTAATTCCTGTCAACAGAATTAGAAAAACAATTCATATAAAACCCATTTTTAAATAATAGCAACCTGGATAAAACTGACAGAGAGGAACTCTTTCCAGTGGGCTCTTTCCCTGGAAGGACAGTAAAAATGCTGACAGCTCTGTCCTGTGAGGATGGCATATTGCATATTTGAGAAGATGCTTTTTATCTCACAGAAACTGCAAAATTATCGTATGACAGAGCAGTTGCCATGGCAATTCTGCATTTTCTGTCAATCAGCAAAATGCAGAAATATCTAAAATTCAGGTAAAACTCATGCTGGGTTTCACTAAGGGGTGACTTGAATTTTTATCACCCACCATTGCAAAATCTCCTTTTCATTATTTCATGCAGTGCACAGAATAGACACAACGCATGAGAGAGAGCTGGCACAGTCAGGCAAAGAGGAGACTGGAAGGTGAAAAAAATTGTAAGTATGTAGAATTTACATAGGAATGACACTGACTAATGCATTTAACTTGATCTCAGCACAAGAGAAAAAAATAAAACCAAAATAAAACCGTAAGAGCACAAAGAGAGAAAAAGACATATTAATTACTATTATCATTACTGACAAGTACACCAAAGCTCTGCATATAAAGCACTCTCACCAGCTGACAGGAGGTTTTCCCAAGTAGGATCTGAGATTCAACCACATGTACTTTCTAGCCACTCAGGCCAGCACTTAAAGAGGAGGGACAAGCTTCCTCGGGAAACAGAGGAAACCCCCAGCTCTTACAGGAGCTCCACATCTGCCGAGTTCATCGTTGTGACAGTTGGACCACTACCCCTCACTTTGTCTCCTCCACAGAGTCCTTGTCCATCTGGTCTGTGCAGACTTGAGCTCTGTAATGAGTGAGAACTGCCAGCTCCTTACCCCACACTGACACCACAAAGCTCCATTCATGGGCAAGTCAGAGCAAGAGCAGGAGGATGTAGCTGTCACCAGCATCAGCAGGACTTGGTATTGAAACTCTCACGACATATGACCTTTCTACAGTTTCAGCCTTCCCCAATGAAATCATTGCTACTGCTCCCCAACACCTTACAAAAGCTGAGTGGCATGTGTCCTCAAGAAATGAAGGGTTGGTTTTCCGCCTTCTTGGAAATGAAGATCCAAATATTTGGAAACCTTTGGTTTTCCTGTGAGGGTGCCATGGAAATGTTTTTGATCTCATGCACATAGCAGTCTGCTAGCTGAGCTCTATCCTTGAGCAGAACAGGGTGAATCCCCCTCCAGCCTCCCAAGGGAGCCAAAGGCAGCTGCTAACCTGTGTCTTGTCAGTCAGCCTCACCTCCAGCTCTGGACGGGTTAAACTAGTGCGAGAGTGTGCCTGGGGATCCAATCCTATGAGGAGACAGCACTGAGCTAGGCCTGAACAACCACAGTGGCCCAGCAAAGTGCCCCTCAAGGAAAGAGAAAATTTTCCGTCCTCCACCTTCTGTTCTCTAAAAGTGCCTGCAGCAAATAGTGCGCTGAAACGATGTGGTAACTCACATGAGGGAAAGCTAGTACAATGCCCATGCTCACAGGGTTTGTCGCATGGCAAGCATTTCTAAACACTCTGCTGCCCTCAAAAAGACTAAACTAATCATAACTAATTTAAACAAATTGTCTTTCTTCTCTCCCAAGGAGCAAAAGCTTTGTGTTGTTTATGCTAAGCCTGATTTTTTTTATCCTCCCAGATTTTTCTGGGCCTCTTAGCTCCTAAATAATTTGCTGCAGCCCTGTCAGCATTTTGGATACCAGCTGGCTGAAAAGAAGAAGCAAACATGTTGAGTTATAAGGAGGGATGCTCAGGGCCAGGCATGAACCTTACAGTTGTCCAACAACTGGAAGGCACAGGCAGCTGCCAGGGACCACCAGCATCCTGACGGACACTGTGCAGGTGAGACTGTGCCTCCTTACCTCTGAAATCCCCTTGGCACTAGCTCTTGCTCCTCACCAAGTACATATTCCACTGGTCTCACGAAATCTGTGTCATGGTGATGGGTGTGTTCTGGTTTTGCTTAAGCTCTCTAAAGCCCTTGCTGTGTGTCAGGAGGAGCTGCCCACTGCTGCTGGCATCCAAGTCTGCTCCTCTAATACTATAACTAAGACACTGCCAAACAATGTGCTCAGCAGTGGGGTCCAGACACAGTCCTCTGGATAGGTGTCTGCACTCCAGGTGGGTCCCATCCCTTGACCTATGAACTTGTGATCTATGTTGGTACAACAGGAAAAGAGAGTAGGCAATTAACCCCTCTAACATGACGACCAATCCAGTGGCTCAGTTCACCAAAAAAATTTGCTCTTTGACAGCAGCCAGAGTCATGTCTTTAAGAGCCAATGGCAGAAACATAAAATAGGCATAACTTGTCCCCAGAGATAATCCTTCTCACAGCTGCCTGCAAGATGCTTATTAAGGACACTACAAAGAGTGGATTTGGTTAAAAAAAGAAGAAGAAGAAAAAAAAGAAGAAGCTATGACAACTTGTCCAGGAAACTGACAAATTTCTCATTCTAAATCCATGGAGACATCTCTACCTTTAAAGGCAGTATGCTCTTCCTTCTGAACTACACAGAGAAAGTGTAGCGCAGCACTGAACAGCAGAAGTGCTAGGCTTCAATCAGTCAGGACTTTGAAATGGAGCAAGTGAATAGAAATACTTTTATTTTGCTATCAAGGAGTACCCTAAAGCGATAGAGGAAAGGCAATTTCCACTGTAGCTTCACCAAAATACAATAGAAAATTCATTCAGATTTAGTTTTGTCATCTCCTATCTCTTGCTTTCTCCTATCTATGCTATATCCCTTCAGGGCTTAATTTTTTCTCATGAGTCAACATGACCGAACAACTCCCAAGCATCATAAAGACTGTGACCTTGGCAAACCCAAAAATGTGTTATTTTTGATGGAGCACTCTACAGGTCTATCCTCCTTTCATGTTCTCTCACTGTCAGGTCCAAAACTCTACTTCTTGTCACCAAATTCAAAAATATGATCTACTCAATTTCTTTTATTGTAGGGTTTCATCCATGTACACATGGTTGCCTAACTGTGACTGGTCAGACAAAATTATTTTCTGATCCCTAGGCACAGCCCCAGTTCCAAACATCTATTCTACCTGCATTTAATGAGATACTTCAAATGCTGGACACCTTGTTCAGGTTTTGGCAGAACATTACAAATGGAGATAAGAGATTGTTTCCAGGGAAACTTTGCAAATTTTGAGAAGTAGTTTCACTGATATTGTTTTCTAGCTACATCGTTAGCTGAGATCAACAGCCAACCTGAGCTCTTGAATTTTAGGGGTATGAAAAGACTTGGTGCAGTGAAGCAGGCTTGGCCTCCATGCTCTAAGATCAATCTGGAAATCTTTTTAATTCTTGGTAGATTCCTGACATATCAGGTACTCTTTGCCCTTTGGGAGAATCAAACAAATGACTTTTACCACCCCCACCCCACCCCCACTCAGAAATGTAAAACTCGTCTGTACATCTGAAACTCCGAACATGTTTTCTTGCATTTGCCTCATCCTTTGGACTTTATTTTGGGATCACTGATTGGAGCTGCATATAATCAAGAATCACTCCTCCAGATCTGACATATGATGACTGTTGGATTTCCATACTGCCAGTGTTTAACAGTATGTGACAATACTATCCACAAGTTTGTTTCAATATTCCTGGCGGCTATATTAATGACAATTACCCTCAGATAATTTCAGTTGTGGACTTGAAGAATGTCATAGTCCTGAAAAAGGAAGGCGTTCTTTGCCTAGAAATTATAAACATAACCTATTCACTTAGCTAGTAATAGATTACTTTTTTAGACACATAACACATATGTCACTCGTATTTTTAATGACCTAGGCATTATTTTTCACTAATTGTACTCTAGATAAATCAGAAAAGATTCTGCCCCCTTGTGACATGATCTGTTTTCCTCCTTTTCCTTATGAGATTCAGGTCTCATTTTATAAGCCACAACAAGATCAAACACTGCATTCTTTTAACACTCAATTAGCCTTGTGAACTCTTACATGTATCAGAACAGTTACACTGTATTATGGAATAAGCAAACATGATAAATTACAAATAAAAAAGCGATAGTTGCACCCATGAATTAGTAATGGAAACCCTAGATTCTTTTACCTTCACTGCCACCAAGATCTTGCTCTGCTCGGGACACAGGTTATAGCATTCTGCCAGAAAGACTTTCCCAAAGGCTCCTTCTCCCAGTTCTCTTTTGAGAACAATATTGTGGCGCTTGATGTGATGCACAACTGTGAAAAGAAGACAAAATGGAGGTCAGAAAGGAGTGGCAAGGCCAGGATGGGGCAGAGTCCATGCTTGCAGCCACCTGGAGACAAGCTTGCCTGTAAAGTAGGATGCATACTGCGGAAAGAATCAAAGTGCCCGTGTGCCATTTATTAGTGCTTTGTGCAAAAAGACTGAGCTTATATATTTATAGTTGGAGGATAGCACATTTGCTGGATAAGAAGACATGGAATTCAGAGTCACCTGGGAAAAGGCCAGTTATCATCATGTTTGGAGGACGGCTGCAGAGCACACATAGGAGACAATGCTGCTTTTTTAAAAAAACTTAAGACAATTAATCAGAAAAAAAAGCAAACCTTTCTCACACCTCTTCTAATTTTGTACCTTTAACAATAACAGAACTCTCTCGTCCAAAGCCAAAAAGTTTTAAAATTAAGCTAATCCAAGAAAACCAAATGTGCCCTCTTTTAACCAAATGCAGCTTAATACTCTGGTTTACTTATCGCTTGTTCAACTGCTTTTCTTCTCAGTGCTATATATAGTTATAATAAGATAAATTTTATTCTCACAAACATGATCTACAATATTACACTGCAGTAAAAGAAAAGATGGACAAAGGTTTTAGTGGACATAGTGGACAGAAACCTCATTGAAGTCCTTGAGCTTTTCAACTTACTTTACATTCTCCTTTCAGCAAAAGCTTCCATTAAAACCTTTAGTATTTAAGAGACTGTACTAAATTTTCTAGAATACATTATCAGTGTGCAATGTTCAAGCTCAATAAAGCAGCTGTAAGGGTAGTTTAGCTGCCAATCGAATGGACAGGTTATGTTGCTGAATCTCTACAAAACAGACAGAATCTACTGATGAATTTAACCTCAGTGCACTTAGCTGCTTTTGCAAGCACTGAAATTAACCCCTGTCTGGAAAAGACCCATTTGCAACTTAAATCCTAAACACAGTGAATTAAACTGGGGTGCACAGGCAACAAGCTGACTTCTGCCAGGGTTTGTATCTTACCTTGGCTGCTTAACTGCAGGACTGAACCCTGCCAATAATTTAGGATCTATGCAGATGCAGAACAACAGCTGTCACCATATTTGGCCACACATCTGCTCTGAAGTGGGTGATCACCTATACAAAAAACACCTTGCCTCCATGACTAAAAGACGGAAAATGGAGTGCTGATGATAACAGCAGTGGGGAGAAATGGCACAGCCTATCCCCACTAGTCTGCTAGTGGGCAGCACACCCGAAGAGTGGATCTCCACCAGACCCAGCTGGCACCTGCCAGAAACCCCCCATCAGCATGCAAGCAGGCCCTCCATAGCCTGTGCATAGCGTACGGAAAGCTGGGTTCTCCCCACAGCACACCAGACTCACCAGGGCTCAGTGCTGTTCCCTCAGGTGGTGGCTGCAGGACGGAGCATTACCAGCCTCCTACCCCAATCACAAGTCTTCTGGAAGAGGGCATATGTCTCATTAATAGCCAGTGTACACATGAAGTAAGATTTCATGATACCTATGTTTTTCACTTTTGTCAAACTCTGGTTGTGCATAAGTCGAAGTTTTGTCGTGGAGATGCATTTATATGGGTACACTTTGTTTGGCCAGCTACCCTAGCAGATCCTCTGCAGTCAGCAGGAATTTGTTTTCTGTGTTCATTTCCTCCTCAATACCGGCTTTGCAAGTAAAGCCCAAAACGCAGTCAACACAAGATAGGCCTGAACCAAAACACACCTTTTTTTCCCCGTGGACACAAGTTAACGAGTATCTGTTAATACTGGTCGCAACACAGACCAGCAGAAGCAGGACTGCTGCCCCGGCATGCCACCTGAGCTCTGGAGTGTGGCATACCTTGTGACCTGTGCTTTAAAAATAATTGCTACTAAATGAGTGCTAGTCCCTATCTCCTGAATAACTTGTCATCCAACCCTGCCTCTTGTACAATTCTCTTACTCTCTGCTTTACCAGTACTGCCAGAAAAATGCCTCTCTTCCTTTACCAGAAAGAAAAGTTCAGTTCCATGTTTCATGTTCGTGTCACCATCTTAAAAAGTACACAAATGCTAGAGACAAGGAATGGGGCTGAGAACCTGTCCTACTGGCATCAGTAGAAAAATTCCAGCAAAAGCAGTTTTTCACTTGGTTCTCTCCACAGCTGCCAAAGACTCAGTGATGAACAGAGTCCGAATTTTGTGTGCGTCCTCTCCATTTTGAGCCCTCATACCCTAGTGTTGGCCCTAGCAGTACAAAGGCGGGGTTTGTAAAGCTCCTGGACGACTTCACAAACAATAGAGTAAAAATAAATAAAAAACATATCAAACACTTCTCTGCAGTACACTTACAGCTGCTGTTAAATACTCTTATACAAACCAAGCATTTGAATGAACAATTCCTCCTGTAAACCAAATTTTCAAAACTGAGACAGAGAAAGGTGCAGGAGAGGTCTGCACAGAATGCATTTGTAACCTGTTATGCTCTATCCACTCCTGTAACCTTTTTGAGCTGCACTGTGTAACTAAACAAATAAAAAATGACAGTAAATATGACTAAATGGGCAGAGATTAAATGTAAGAACAATGTAAGCAAATCAAACACATAAGATGTGATGGGTATCTGAGCTAAAAACCCATTTAGCAAACTCAGGGCCCCAGTCATAATGACACCATCTTCAGTGGGAGGATACTGCAGCAGCAGATGCACTGGAAAATTCAGGTCAAAATCTGATTTCAGTTAATATTAGGATAAAGCAAATTCTCTCTGCTGAAATTCAAGAGATTATCCTGGATTTACACTGAAGAAACAAAGCAGACTTTGGCCAAAGAGGTAGAATAAACAAAGATGTCATCTCATGACATTGTCTCACAGGCAAACATAAACAAACATTCAAATGGCAGCTATGTATTTTCCTCCTTTTGATTCTAAATGGCAATTGCACTTGACCTGCTATTTGTACTTTTAAGAGCATATCATCTCTGGTTTAAAATCTTGACTGATTACTGCAAAAAATGCATTCCATTAAGCTAAAAGCTGAGTTGAAACACTTCAGAGAGAAATGAAATATAGAATATGAAGCAAGACAACAAATTAAAGAAGGGTAAAGGCTGAAAAGAGGCTATGATGTTAAATAATAACCACACAGCCATACCCTTAGAAGCAGGCAGCTCCCATGGATGACTGCAGGGAATTAGAAGGCAACAGGGAGCATACTGCAGAAAAAGTCTCTCTTCTCATCTCAAGGTCTCAGAGACATCCCACCAACAGAGTTGAACTTCTAGGTATTTCACTCACTAGCAAACATCATGTCAGACTGGAGATGATGCATCAGCCTTATCCTGCAAAATGTAGCTGCAGGCACAGGACTGCACTTCCCCCGTAACCTACCTTTAATGATGAGGCTGAACAGAGCGGGTCACATCACATTCTGGAATGGGTCCCAGCAGAACAGGCAACTCAGGATCACCTTACCACATTGAAATCACTGAGCTGGATGTGACTGAATCCAGACATGGACAGCAGGATACTTAGCATTTAAATTATTAAAATCTTTCTGCCCATAATTAAAAAATTAGGAGTGACAAAGTAAAAATGTTTCCCCTTGGTCACAAACAATAGATCTTAATATTTTACCAACACATGAGACCATTACACACCCTAAGCTGACCTTCTACACTGCACACAGCATAGTATTGAGCTAAATGACTTCTTGCTTAGCAGAAAACTGCCTCCAGAAAGTGACTGTGCCAGTCTTGATTTAAAGTCTGAACCATCCACTTGTTTTAATATGTAATCATTTTTGTTGCTAATAAAAATGCATACCTTTTTCTTTGTTTCTTAATCATTAATTTGTCTGGCTTGCACCTCCCTCCCTTGGGCTCCAGGAGACTTTCTATGATAGTTTAGCAGCTTTTTAAGATCTGGTATTAAATACACAAAATCAACACTCTTTCTGACTCTTCTTGGAGAGGCAAAAAGACAGAAGTCCCTCCTCCCAGGAAAACATTCTCTCCAGTTGTTTTCATGATTTTTCTCTGGAATATTTTCAACAACCTTTTAAAATAAGTTTCCAGTTGTTTTTCCTAAGTAGAAGGCACATTCTTTAATCACTCTCCACAAGGTTGTGATAAAAACATAAAATAAGCTCCCTGTATCTCTGCACATCCATAGATTTTGCCAGTCCTTTTAAGACTAGGTGTCCTAAAGAGTACAAAAATTACACAGTTATGTGGTATGCATGACAGTGTCTCATCTAGAACACCTCACTCAATTACAACATCACAAATGCTGTAAGTTTCAAATGTGTTCCAATACGCCTCATGAGAATGGCAGTGGAGATTTACGGAGAGGCTGAAACACAGTCTCACTGCTTGATGGACACTAACAGCCACAGCAGACAGGCTCCATCGTCACTGCTCAGTGAACTACCAACACTAGAAAATCCTGTTGTGTTGCATGCCCATTTAAATCATCTGCTGAGTCTGCTTTTGAGAATACTGTCCAAAATTTTGCTAGCAGTACACACGTGGAACAGTCCTGATGAAATTTGTTGCGCCAGGACTCTGAGAAGAGAATGAAGACCTTCAAGATGCCAAGCAAATAGGCAGGGTAATATTATAAACATATTCAGAGTTGCATAAGAAAAAAGCAGTCATAGAAAAGACTCAGCTTGTGATGTGACATGAGGTGCCATAGAAAGACATTTTGCAAGTTTCTTAATTTCTTTTCCCACTATTGCTATTGCAATTGTGAAGACTCAACCGTTTCTAAGACCTTGCTAGAAACAGGTGTAAATGGCCAAGTGATTGTTTAGATAGTATTCCAAATTTGTACAGCATTTCTCATTCACATAAAAGGGGGTTGGAAATTCTGATGGAATCTCATAGCAGAAGGATACAAAATCACTGTGAAGAGCAGAGAGGAAGTCTAAACTGATGGTAATCTGGTTATGCAATATCAGCACCTCTACAGTCTCTACAAGCTATCGCCTGAACAGAAATTTTGGCACATCGAAGTACTTACTCTCTAACATGTCAATAAAAGCCAATAGCAATGCCCTCTTTTTTTTTTTTTTTTTTTTATAACCTTTTATAACATTTTAACCTGTCAGCCTTGCCTGGGTCCAGAAATAGGCCAGCTCAGTTGCATATATCTGATTATTTGAAGTATTTATCACATACAACATTCATTACTTATTATTCTCTATACATTTTTGTATAGTGCTATTGTTGTTTAATTTTTACCATACAGCAGCAACAAATGCTGATGCCAGACTGGTGCCTAGCTGTTGCAGGTACAAACATATAAACAGCATGTTTATACGTGCTCCCCAGGTACTCCACTCTAAATGAAAGGTGGTGGTACAGGCTATAGAAAACTGAGTATGGAGGATCCAAAATAAGGCCGGAAAGGCACTTGGGCCTTGCCACTTTACCTGTGCAAATA
>VXAY01000460.1:0-100597 GCA_013399855.1 Oxyruncus cristatus | reverse complement strand
CTTCTGAAGCATTTTGAATTTTGTTTTCTTTCTTTGAAAAAAAACCAGTTTAATTCAGCAGTTGTAAAACAGTTATCCTTGAGTGGCCATCAGTGATTTGTCAGGTTTTTCACAGGTATAAGTGGACCTTAAGGAGATATTTAATGGCCAAATTGAATAGGAAGTGATCTTCCAGGAAGAACTGAAGGCATTTATGCAAGGCAAACCAGTGACTATCACAAGAATGGTATAATTCCCAGGCACGCACTTCCTACTTGTCTAGAGATATATCTGATGAAAAATAAAATAAATCTGTGATTGCTGCAGCTTAACCTTTCAGTTGCTTCTTTTACAACTTAAATCCTTACAGAATCTATACGTTAAATCCCAGAATTTCTATCTTTCTGGGTTAGAATTAGGCCTCCTTTTGTAACACATTGCTGCAGTTCCTTGCATGGTGACAATTCCTATCCCACCTCCCACAGCAGCAGGGGCACCATAGCTCTTACCCATTGTAAAATCATCTTGCTATAGCTGGCATGGCTGTTCTCACTTGGCTGAAACTCAAGTGTTTGCTGTTGTTTGGGGTTAATAATTGATTTCTGGTGAGGCCTTTGATTTTACTCTTTTTTTACTGTAATTGATTTGGTTTAGTTGGCCAACATTCAGCTTGGCTACGGATAGACATAAGGCCATACTTGGTTAGACCCTTACACACAAACAAACACTGCTTAAGAATAAATTACAATAACAATGCTATCATTGTTCTAAATGCATAAGCCCTATGACCTAAATTCACCCTTTAGGAAAAAAAATAATAATTAAGTCGACAGTTTACCCATACATAAATTTGCCCTTGCATACTAAAACTCAGGTACACAAGGCCTTCAAGCCTTAGCAACCTAAAAATGATCTTTTACATGCTAAAACAATTGGGATATATCAGAATAGCTGAAAGCTAGACTTGGCCCTCTATTTTCAGAATAAGTAGCAGATATTAATCACCCTGCATTTCTCTTTCTACGCTGCTTCCAGCTTACTAAAAGCTTTTCAGCACAGTATGGTAACGCAGTTTTAAGCAGAAAACTGTATTTGAATTTTGGCAAAACACCACCTTTGCGGATAGGTATGCACTTAATTTGTAAATGCCAATCTCAATGCACTTCTTCCAAATGGTTAATGACTGTACAACTTAAAGGCTATTGTGTGTGAGTTGCTGTATAAAACCTCTGCTGGTATTATTTTACAGTGGCAAATCTGGTCCACCTTCCATGTTTAACTGGAAACTATGATCTCACAATCAACACTCTTCTCTTAATTCAGACCATGAACTGCATGGTACAAACCTTTAGAGATCTTTGCTATAGAAACAGAAGTACTCAGCAAAGGATGGGGGAGTACCATGTAGCATGTCTCATATAATACACACTTGCAGAGGGGGAAGGGCTAATAAACATACTGTCTTCAAAATATTAACTCTTTTCTATCTCTGTTTTCAGAAATACACACAGCCTGAAAAGCATCCCAGGACACCACTCTGAGAAGCAGGACCTGAAAGAAACTTACATTCAGAGACTGAGCCATATTCAAGCCCGATGGAAGTGGGTATAAAGGTGAAATTCAAAGGAGATTGCTCTGGTTTTGATGTACTTTTCTCTGCTTTGCTTTTTCTCTTCTCATTTTAAAAGGAAAAGGAAATAATTTTGTACCTCAACACGTACTGGTGGCCTTTCAAAAGGAAATATGAAAAGTAAATGAAGCTTTCAAGCCTGTGGAGGAATAAACCATACACTTGGTTCACAGTCCCAAATTCTGTTCCCTTATATAAAACTTAAGCACATATTCAAGCTTTACTTTTTGCTGTACTATTTTACTGAAAGATGGCATAGCATCTAATCAGCCACGCTAGATGGCTAGGTCTGCCCTATTGCAGCTAATTATGCATAGAAAGAAAAGGGAACATTAGAGAAAAGATCCCAGGAACATGACAGAACTCAGTCTTTTATAGATAACTTCTGAGCATATTATTTACACTTTTCCTAATATTTTTTTTTTTCCTTTTACAGTTCTATCAGGCTGAAGTACAGTGGTGGCTTTCTGTGAGGAAAGCTGAATCTTACGCATTTTTTATCTTATAGTTTACTTTCTTTGGGCCAACTGAGATAAACTCCTAAGCAGAAGGTTAAGTCTCTGCCCGCTTCCTTAACGGGATACAGTTAAGGCTTTGCTGCTATATGGTTATTTGCTCTTATAATTCTGTGTGTACCACCTCCTTTCCTGGGTTTTGCCTTAAGTGGCCTTTAAATACAGAGAAAAGTTTTGGGTTTGGCCATCTCTGAGAAGGACCCAAAAATGACACATAAAAGCACTGGACATTGTGAACAAACAAAATATGAAACTTTCCTCACCCTTTGATTGGATCCCCACATTATTCCCTGAAAAACAAAGTCACCAGGCAGAAGTGAAAACCTGTCTCAAGTCTTCCAAGTCTGCACTGACAAGGAAAGAACCTCAGTTTGCCCTCTTCCTCTGGGAACCCAGAAGAGGTTAGTACTAACAATTATACTGTCCTACAGCCCCATGTGACAGAAGAGATGACCAAAACATTATAAAAGGTGAACAAACCTGAAAAAGTGGCTACTCCCTTTTACAGACTTGCTCTCCTTCAGCATTTCTGCCTTCTTCCATGGTGAGGCACTTGTTCAGCTTTTGTTCCACTGACAGGCCGGCACACCTTTCTGCTAGGGCAGGCCATATACAGAGCCTTATGTCCCTATTGGGCATTTCCCCCTTGGCCTCTGCTACTATTTTAGAATTCCAATGTTATCATGTAATTGGCAGCATATGAGTGCAAGGCACACCCAGAAAATTCATCTTTACCACTGTGCTGTGACAGATACCTCTCCAGCAGCCACAATGCAGTCAAAAGATTATTACATTGTACCAGCTTCAAACAGAAGACCTGCAAGTTCTTACTTATAGGTCAACCAAATGAAGTCATGAAGGGTTTGCAAGACTGAACGTGTTGAGGCTTTTTTCGGATTAGATCTTCAAAAATTGCAAAGCAAAGATGGCTCTTCTTTTGTCTTATTACAAATGCACTGGGAAAAAAAATCTTTCTCTGTTTCCACATGAACATAACACATGCCTAACTTCTCAAGCTTGAAAAAATCTGCTTACTACAGACCACACATTATTTCCTCTGGTGACCTGGTTCTTCTGTCCTCCAAAGTACTAATACCATCAAGTGTATGTTTATACAACACAAATTATTCCATTTGTAAAGGTCATGAGGTCTCTACAGGCTGGGTGACTTCTCATCATTTTTCATGACAGCCTCCCCAAATCCCAGGGAAGGATGTAAATGAGGCTATGCCATGCTCCTTGCATTGAGCTTTGCTTATGCAAATAATGGTGCTCCTGCTTGGAACTGTTCTCTAAATTACACTAAACTATAGCCCAGACAGATTTGAGAACACTTTAAATGCTTTTTTAATAGCAGCAAAATGGGTGCCTATTCTAATTGTCCTGATAGAAAACCCAGCCTGTCTCATGATATATAGAGAAAAGAAAAGGTGTGACTTGTCAATGGGAACAGTAGGACTTTACAGGTAATTTCTCTTGCAAAATGAAGTTACATATTTTCCCTTCTCCCCTCTTGGATTTGGACATTATTTTCATGCAACATGAAAGCTAACACATCGAGCTAACAGATCTAGCAAAGAATATGAGAAATCTCCTTCAACTCACTTGAGCTCGGGATTGTGTTATCTGTCAGCTGAAATTATGTTTCTCTAAGTTTCAGACAAATGAAGAGGAATACGCTTTCTTTGCTAAAACAAGTTTGGTGAGGGAGCAAAAGTCTCCACTGTGTACAGCCCCTTGCAACTGGTCTGCACAACATGCAGCCCAGGGCCACTTGCCCTTTAGCAGACCACAGGCAATGCCATGCCCTGTATGTCTCCATGGCTATGGACAGTGAGGCATCAGTCACTCATTCTGCACATTTAAAGTAGCATCACAGAGTGCCTTGGTTCCACCGTGGACAACAAACCCATATATCTGTTTCTCAGCAAAGTTTCCTTCAGATATCTGTTTAAATAAAGGCTTTGTAAATTCTCAATAAACCCCCTCTCACATATCAAAAAAATTTTATTTTAGAGAAAAAGAATGAACAGATACATTAACCAAAAGTTAACTGTACAGTATGTCGGCATCTAATGAAAAGGTAAGACCTGTACTCCTTTAGGATGACAACAACTTCCCACAGGGTCCAGTGTAATAATGGACTGTCAAACCCCCAATACCAATAGTGACAAAACAACAATCTTTTAAATGGTATCTTTTAAAGCTGTGACCCATGACGAAGTTTAGGACAAGTTCAGTCTCTGCCAATATGCTTTCACTACCTAAAAGCATCTTGGTTTAGACTTGATAATTACAGTGTGCTGAGCCAAGCAGCTGTCACTAAGGAACAGGAGCTGCCCAAATGAAGCAAAATGCATAGAAGTTTACCGCTGATTTATCACACAATAATGAACCCAGTTACAGCCTTTTGAGGCTGAAAAACAGAAAGAGAGAGAAAAAAAAAGGGAAAGAGGAAAGAGGAAGAAAGAGCTTTGAACATTTCGTTCCAGTCAGTTTCCAAGAATGAAGAAAACACCAGGCATGATTCAATCAAAGGATGCCCTCCCACAGTCCCGCTGTTGCTGGAGAAGTGGCCACTGGGCAGATTACCCAAGACACGTATTCCTCAAAGCACACAGATTCAGTCTTTGCTGAGACATGAACTCTTGCTGATGGCAGCACACATACATAGCAGGGCAAACAAGAACGGCAGAAATGGCTGAATGAACTTTATTCAGGATCTGACATACGATGTCAGTATAATGAATGTGACCTAAAGAAGAGTGTTACACTCATAAGCAGACTGAGTTGACAGCTCTGACCAATTAGTACCAGTTAATTTTATGTTGATAGCTAGTACACATATATATGATATTTTGTAAAAGCTTAATAGCTGTCACCATAAATCATAGGTCTTTTTCTCCCCTGTGCTCCTCGTTTTTGGAAAGTACTTTCAGTTGAGTCTTCTTTAATACTTGTTATAGACTGAAATTAATGCAAATGTAATTCTGGCAGTCTCTGCAAGACACCAAAAATGCATGGAGCAGAAAAGTTCTTTTCTCACCTAGCATCTCTATGACTATTGCTGTTAAAAACTAAAACTATTTTGTTCCAACTACTGTACACCATGATATTTACAGTGACTGTAGTCTGCACAGAACTAAGACAGGCAAAATGAAGGATTTTTCTCCCTTTACTTCTGAAGTTCAAGTTCGCTCCCAGAGCAGTAAATACCAGTTCCCTACATAGTCATGTCCTTGGGAAACATTTTGAGCAGCAGTAACCAACACAAACAGCTGCTACATTTGTTGAACTGAATGGCAGACTACCTGGTGTGCCTATCAGTAATGGAAATATTAAAAATTGCCGTAATTTTTATTGTTACCAATGGAACAGCTGTATTTTTGTCTCAAGTTGCTGGAACTGACAGTTGCAGCAAAGGAAATGGGTGTTGTCCTTTGATATGCACCCGCTCTGCACTTATCTAAAACACTGAGATACACAAAGCATTATTATTATTAACCCTATAGACAAGACGTTACCATGGTACATTAACAGACCACTTTACGACCCACTTTATGACTAACTGCTGCCCCCTGCAAGACCACCACTAGCAGGAGGGCAGGTAGAGATCTGCTTTTAGGAGAGACCTGTCTGAAGTCTAGTGGGAAGCTGGAGGAATACTTTGCCTTTTGGTAGTCCAACGTCCACAAAATGGCACTCAAGCAGTTTCCAGAACTCTCTACTTCTAGCCTGTCCTTCTGGTCAGACTTTTAAATAGAAGAGGAAGGGTGAGAAACTAACGTAATTATTTATAAAGAATGTAAGTATCTGTTGGGTAGTTTTCCCAATGTTTTCCCATGTACAACTGTCCACTAACTTACAGGTCAGTGTGTTGTTTTCACCATTGCTTATCACATTTATTCTTCCCTTGTAACATTTTCTTCAGTAAGAGAACTGTAATTCAGCCACGTGTTCCAAGAATATAACAGGCTCTAGCTGCAAAAATATCCAGTACTGATTTGCATTTTTCCTTACAGAGAAACTACATAGAGGCAACATTGTTTGCTTCTGAAACCTAGACACGCACACATAGATGAAAAGGTATTTGTCATCAGCGCTTTGGCAAACAACTCTTACAAGCTTCTGGAGAGTATAACTGTTTCCCCCACCTAGAAAATAAGGCTAGAAATGCATATCTAGATGTTTCATAATAGTGGTGGGGATTTTTTAAAATATTAATTACTTTCATTTGAACAGTGTCACAAAGCTATAAAGTGTAAGTGATGTATTCACCAAGCTTCTTATTTGGTATATTTTGAAAACAATGGCACAAACTCCTTGCTGCCATCACTTTCTTAATTTCAAAAGCTCAAGTGGAAACTCCTCAGATATGGATTTGGCTGCAATAAATACTTCCTTGTAATTTTACAGATTCTGGCCTCCTTAAGGTGTATTATAACACACTCGAAAATAGAATGTCATGAAAATTGTATGTCATGAAAGTAATCCCCATTCACAAAATATGAGCTGGGAAAGTGAGTGGAGTTCTTCTAGATTAACAGTCACAAAGAGAAGCTGCTAAGAAAGCAATTAAGAAACCCACAGCATCCCCTAATTTAAGACGCAGACATACACAGAAAAAAGACTTGCCATGAAAAAAAGAAAACATGAGCTCTGCTGCTACTAAGTGCCTTCATTCTTTGGTTATTCCAGTCTCTATTTTGCTTTACAGTATTTTATGTTCTATCCTGCATAAAAATAAACAAGCCCTCAAGGATTAACATACCACAACCAACACTTCAAAACTACTTGCAGTAGCTCCCTTTCCACACCTTCATAAATGTAAACAAGCAAAGATTTCTGAACAGGAGCTACTGGAATCATTTGCCTTTACATTGTCCCAAGTAGGCATTCGAAATGCCAGTTGTTGTGGAAACTGGAGAAAAAGGTAAATTGCATCCTAATGAGGGCTATTCTAGCTAACCATCCTAAGAACATCATCAGGAAACATCTCTTTTTGGTATTATTTTAAAAGTTTTTTTGCCCATAATTAACCAAGTTAAAAGCTACTACAGTAGGTAGGAGCAAGTGGTTTGAAAACCTGCATTACCCCTGCTAATGTACAAAAAGTACTGTGCTTTCACATGTACACCTTGCTGGAAGCCCTAGTTAAGGACAGCCACAGTTAGCTGTGACAACTCCTTCTCCAGCAGAGTGCTTTTAGTTCAAGTCCAGCTCTGCAGGATTCTAATATAACCTTCCCAAGGAAGTGATAGACTTGTCACTGACACTGAGGAGAACCCGAAACAAGAAGTCTCACAGAAAAAAGCGACAACTTGCCTCAGAAATACCTCAGATATTGGACAGGTTGTGAGTTTTAACAAAAAGACAGTACATACACAGAAAATGTGCTTGCTACATGCTGCAACTCTCCACCTAGTAACTCATATCTGCAGATATATATATGCAGAGAGGAGGATGATCCACACTCTGGAGTTTACTGTGAAGGAACACAGGGAAGAAATAAAATATGGGCAGGGTACAGCATGAACTCTGAAAAAAAAAAAGAAGACAAAGATGACTAAAGTGCTCCAGTTGAAATCAAGAGGAATCTCCAGAACTCAGTTGATTAGTGCTGCTAGTCAGATTTCCCCATTTTCTCACTTAAGCATTTTAGGTCCTGTAAATTTAGATTTCTTCATTCTGAATAGCCTTTTACAGCTGAACAGGAACAAGACAAACATCTGCCCTGCAAAGACTTCCCTTAAAGATTTTATGCAACATTTTAAATAAATACTGTGCCTAATATAGCAAGACTTTGTCCATATCCAAGCCAGTGACCCAAGCAACTGGTCTCTGCACAGTGATTTTCTTTCTGTTACAGTAGACAATCATATTTGGGATATATTTAGAAAAAAAGACAGAAACTTTTACTAGCTTCTATATCACTATTTCTTAGTGACTCAACTTTATTTTAATGCCACATATTGCACAGCTGCCAGCCTGTTGGTAATATTTCTCCATCCTATATAGTTAGTTATCCTACAATTTCAGAAGCTTGTGATCTCTTACGGAAGTTCGCGTATGTAGTTCCCTCACCCTCCCCAGCTATAGCATGACAACGCATGCCAGAACATAGGCTCTGGCAGACTTTGGAGATGGATGTGGAAAGGTTACACAATTTTGCAATAAATTCATTATGATCAAGCAGCACCAGTTAAAGCAATCACTCTCCTGGCCAAAGAAATAAGTGAGGAAATGAAAAACAAAAAACCCAAGTCTTCGCTTTTCTGATGTCCTGTTGCATCAAAGCACAGGTTGCAACAAGCTGAGAAAGTGTAATGTGCTTCAACGTCTTTTTCAGTTGCTATGGTACAGTTTCTTATGGAAAATTCCTTGTTCTGCGTGATGTTTTTCCTGCCTCATTTGGGATGGCAGAACCGTTCCTTGTGTCACCTGAGAAACCGGGCTGTCAGTTTCCACCTATTGGTGAGAAAGAAACTCATCAGCAGCAGAACTCAATGGAAAATTCCTCGGTTCGAAGTTTCTGCGCTGGAGGCCAATATGACACAGGGGTGTAAGGATGGATGGATGGACCGGGGGATGAGGGTGCCACACAGGAGATCTGGCTTCCACCTCAGGGTCAGCCACAGATTTCCTGTGTGATCCGGAACATGGGATTTAATCCCTGGGACTCCCTGCTCATACAGGCAGGACAACCAAGCATCCTTTCCCCACTCTTCACCTCATGTGTGAAGCCCCAGGTCTGTAACCTGCACACAGGACAACCAAGTAGCTCCAGGTTACAGGAGTGGGGCTACAGTCCAAAAGCTCTTCAGGCCGGGGTTATTTGCAGATGCGCAGTCCCCGAATGGTTTGCACAGAGAGGTCTTGTTTGGACCTCCGGGCTCTAAAGTGATGGACAAAAGTAATAATAAACAATTTCATTGTTCTCTGTTGTTAAGGAAAAATATCGACATAGGCAAGGAGGAAAAACTCCAACTTTACTGTACAGCCAAGCAGGAAAAAACATTTGGCTTTTGGAGGAGATCTGCAATCTATTTTCTGCACAGATAATACTGAAAATTGCCAGAAACCTGGTATAAAAATGGTACTATAGCATCACACTAGTGACACAGAACAATCAAGGATAAGGGGAATTTCTTTAATGGAATAGTTGGAAGTAATCTGATTTTAATGTGACATTTTTTCCTGCTGCAACGTTTGCCCTTCCAATCAAAAAATAATTAGATTCTACCACTTTTGAATCATGACAAAAACAAAGCATGGTTAAAAAAGAAAAACTAAAAAAGGTGTTAACATTTTAATGCAGTTGGATACCTACGGTACCTCAGAATGCCGGAATTCCCATGGGCTCTCTATGGTGGTGAGAAGAGCTTTTGACCTCTCTGAGGAAATGGGTTTTGAAAATAATAAATGTATAAGTGCTTGAAAAGAGATTCCTTTAGTAATGTCTGTCATGAGAATGAAGAGCATTCAAAATGTGACAATGCAATTGCATTCCACAGGACAAATTTTCTGGTAGTGCCAAAATTTAAAGCTCCATTGACTTCAGTGGAGTTTCACCCTTTAATCCAAGAAGGTTTGGACTTGTTGGATATCACTTGCAGTAACAAACAACCCCTTTTGTCTTTTAGAGTCCCTTCCCTTACCAGATAAGTTCAATAAGAACATTAATGGAAACAGGTACAGGAACAAAAGAAAATATACTAATATTAATGGAACACCAGTCTGGACATACAAAATTTTGATTCCCACAGCACTACTTTCAGAATAAAGCCTGTCAAAATTTCACTGAGAATATTAATGACATAAAATAAAGTTTCAAAGATTTGGCAGCAGCAAAATTTTGATTTTTAGGTATGTTTTTGGCTTCCTAAAACAAAGAATAAAATTTAACACTCCAAAGTGGAAAAATCCTTCCCCTCCCCCAGAAAAAAACATATGAAAAAAACTCTTACCCGTAATTTTGACATATTTCCCATTTAAAAGGGAATATTTAAAAAGAAATAATTTTCAAAATACCAAATTATTTAAATTTTACTGAAGATGCAAATTTTTTCCATTTCAAAATTTTAAGTTGAAACTTGAGACAAAATTTAACTAAGTGCCCTCCGCTTTCACTTTACATTTTAAAGCTGAAAGTAATGGCAGGAAAACTCGATTTTTTGAACATCTTTACTTCTGTGCATTTAAAATCTCACCCACTACCCTGAAACTCTGGAGGAGAAATTGTACTGAGGTTGGAACAATTCAGTAAAGACAGCATTATTCTGGCTGTACGAAGTGGTAAAGGCAGTAGGACCTTCCTCTCACACTTTGCATTATGGTGGAGGAACCACCCTTTCAAGGCTGCCATCAGATGAAGAACTGGTTGCCAGCCTCATACAGAAGCCTATGCAGGATGCCTGCACATCAGCACATTGCCTCACTGATCATTTTCCTCATTCTTATCCAGAAGCTACCAAATTTGACTCCCAGTAAACTTACCCAGTAAAAATCATGTGCAAGTCAAAGGGATGCTGAGAATGGAAGTTAAAAATTCAGCTTTAAGCACAGCAGGATTTTCAGCAAGATCTAATGAAGTTATAGAAGTCTGAACCAAAATCCAAGTACAACTTACTTTTGACAAAGTTTACTTCCTGATCTGAATTCTGTGAGTTAAAAGTAATTGCTCTGAAAATCTCTCCCAGACTGAGCAAATGATAAATATCAAAGAAGGATTCTGCACTTTAATTGCTGTGCTACTGCAAATACTCGTTTATGTACAAATCCTCTGTAACAGCAAAAGTTTTGCATAAAGCAGTATTTGTGTGTTAGAACAATTTGGATTTTGATGGGCCATCTCATCTTCAGTAAGGTTGGTCCTGTTATATTAATACTCCTGATACAAAGAAAATCTGAAGAACAGCGCCTCTGTTTTTCAGCAACTAAAGCAAATCGTGGTATCTCTTAAATACCCAATCCCTTTGATAATCACAAGCACCCTAATAATCTTTCTCCTTTTATCTTCAGGAGTACAAGTAGCAGCTGGTGTCTGGAGGTGGGGGTCATGGACAGATACAGAAATAAACAGTGACCCAGAAGAGGTTTTTGTTCTTCATCTGTCTTGTGCTCTATTGATCCTTTCACACTCTCCAAAGATCTGAGGCATTTTGTAATTATGACCATAATGAAATGCTATCATGGATTTAAGATCTCCCTCCTGAACATCTAGAGGAGCAATAATCATCAGTTTAAAAGCTATAAAACCAAACCAACAAATGGTTAAAGCCACAGATAAAAGGCCCTGTCATGTCAACCTCTAATTCTGTTCACTGGGGCTGGAGAAGAGTGTGGGTAAAATTCCCTTCCCAACCCAACCATCCTGGCTGTCAGGATGAAATGTAGGAAAAAGAGAAAACTTGACGAACATATCAGACTAGTGAAAGGCAATTAGAAAAACCCTTAATCAAACACTGTTAGGTAATGTATGAAATGCAAAGCCTATTTTCCTAAACCGTTTTGCTCTTTGAATCCTGATCTTTAAGTCAGCAAGGACAAAACCTAGGCAGTGACCTCAATCACTTGAACTTGAGCAGTACAGCTGCAAAATATGGCTTCATCAGAGTAAACTGCCAACAGGCCCACCCTTTTGTCTTTCTTGTCTTTTATTTCCTTTTTCCTCCCCCGCCCTCTCCTTACTTCTCTTTGTTTGGGAGAGGAAGATTTATACACATCACATGGTGCCACTTCTTACTGGAGGTCTCTCTGGTTATTGTTCAGGTACAGGCAAGATGCAGGCTTTTGTATTTTCCTACTAGTTTCCCAATTGTCTGAGCATGATTCAGCAGTTTTATCTTTATGACATTCATTCAGTTTTGTCCCATCTAATGAATTTTATCAGTAATTGTGTCTCAGAGTTTATATTCTTGATGCCAGTGTCACCCTTAACATGCTTGCTGGCCTAAACAGCACCTAAACATAAGAATTTTTTCTCCACGTTTGCAACATGTGAGGTATTCCCTGTAGCAAAGCCTGAGGACATACATCAAATTCTGCCCTTACAGAGCAGCTGCCTGTTAAACTAACAAGCAAAATATTAAACAGTTTGTATTGCCTTTTCTTTGTTCCATAATCTTGGTATAAGAGAGTATCACATCAAGATATACTTAATATTTTTTGCATTCATATATAGGTGCATTTCATAAGTCTCTACATTATTTTTCATAATGTTTTGCTCCACCACTTTTCATTGGGTTGAAAAGGAAGGGAAACGAAACTTGTCTCCTATGAATCAAACTATCACCTTCTGGAGACCAGACTGAGTACTAGCTGCTCAAAAGCGTGATTTTATTTACAGTCATCCTACAGCTTGCACAACTTAACCTCATACACCAAGAACCTCAATAATTCAAGTGCATCAGGATGCAGAAATGCTTAGCTTGCACAGTATTAAATGGCTCATTAGTTTACTTTAAAGCAATAACCCAAAAGCTAATTCCAAATACAAAGAAAACAGTACTCACTGGATCTGGCTCAAGTACATTCAAATAGGCTTTGATCTATGGCCTTCTTAGCCTGATTACCCAGAGAGTTAACATGCCATGTTAACTCCCCAGTTCCAGCTCAGCCCTAACACAGCCTCTCAGAATTTCAAGCAGAAAGCAGCATAGGGAATAAGGGGCAGCTTGTGACCGTGGAGGGTTTATATCTTAAATTGTAAACTACTATTTCCTTTTCTTACTATAAGAGTGTGAAAATCTAGGAAAGATTTAAACTCGAGACAGCATTTCCATTTAAATAATTGCCCTTCTTTCTTAAAAATGAAAACTCATCTCTTGAGATGCTTTAGCTAATAAAGAGTGTGGATTTTAACATGTATGCTTATATAGTAGACCCACACAGAAATGCCACAGAAAGCATAACATAATGTTTCTTAAAGGCTTTTACAGACATTTAGATGGGACAACTGGTCTGATGAGGCCAAGAGCTCACTGTGGGTGGGCACAGCCTTTTCTATATGATGAAGAATAAATATTGCACACTCAAGCAGAGACTCCATTCCAAGACTACACAAAAAAAATGTTAAATATTTCTCTACACTTTCTCTCCATTATTATGAAAAACACATCACGCTTCTCTGTGCTTCCCCAATAGGAAGTGCTCTCCATGTTTCTTTATTGACATATTCTGTCAATAAACAGATGCTTCAAAGCTGAGATGGCAAAGCTGTCTTCTGCAGCAGCAGTGAACACCTGTGTGCTTTATTCTACCTTGAAAACATCCTATCTTACAATCAAGAAAATTTACCAGTTCAAAATAAATCTCTTATCAGTTTGTTTAATGTTGCCATTTACCACAGTCCTATTTCAGATGTTGAGGCCAAACTCAAAACAACACAGAGATCAAGAAGCAGGAAAGACTCACTGGTTAAAATTAGAAATCAGTCCTGAAATGAGCCTCTAGAGGAAAGCTATCACTGCAAAGAAAAGTTGAAATTACTCGTCTTTCTTATTTGTTCAAAGGTTGGACTAGATGATCGTGGAGGTCTTTTCCAACCTTAATGAGTCTATGATTCTATAATTTCTAAAAGATATTTTATTTTGGCACTGTGTTTATTCCTCAGTGTGGTGAAATTTCAGGGTTCTCTAAAATGCTGCCATTAATAGAGGTGAAAAATTGTAAACCTAAAGTGCAATACAACATTGTCGTAAATGTGGGAAACCATTTCCAGCAAGAAAACGTGCTGCATCAGAATGCATAATGCAAAAGACTTCAATGAGTTGGGAAGTAGCCATCTTTCTCTTCCAAAAAAAAAAAAAAAAAAAAAGAGGCTAAAACAAAAAAGAAATATGTTCTCCAAGGACTGTGTGAATTTGAGTCTTAAGTCTGTGCTTCTCTACCACATCTTCAGCATAAGAACTGTAATTCACTGTGTTGAAGTCACACCCCACTGAAAACAGGCACCTGATCTCTCCTCTCAGGGTTGGGCTCAAGACTGAAAGATTGAGTTGATAATAGTGGAAAACAACCCCCAAGGTTGAGTTAAGCACAGAGCTCTTGAGCTCTGCTCTTGAGCTCATCTCGTGCCTGCTGGGGCTGGCTGTGGCAGCTGGAGGAGTCCAGCCCATGAATCCACGCTCCGCAAGGGTGGCTAGAGAACAGATATGACTTGAAGCCAAAGGCAGTTTACAACTGTAGTAAGCCATGGGCTGCAGGAATTGGAGGATGGCAAACTTGCCTCTGCCCTTCCCCTGCAACAGAGAGGTTGGCAGCAGTCCCTTCTCCAGGCACATTGTAAAAGCTGTGGGTGTTCAGAGCCCTCAGGGTGGTACCAAAGGTTTACCTCCACGATTCCACTGGGTGCAGGACACTAATGCACCTCTGCTGACGCCAACACTGTTTCACATTGTGACCTGCCAGGACAGATAAGCCTCAGCTCTCTGCTGCAATGGCTGGGGATGAGCTGTGAGCCTTTGGCCTTTGAGCTTCTGATCCCTCTTCTTCTCTGCTCTCCTTCTCCTGAGGGTTTTGGTCACAGGAGGATATAAATATGTTGCTGTTAATGTCAGGGAAGGTGTTATACACCATTCAGGGAATATCTGCTTGTTTATTAGACAGGGTTGGGATTTACAAAAGGACATCAATATGTCACTGAGCATAAACCAATCTTCATGAGTTAGAAGACCTGGAAGAAATACACACCTTAAGGCTTATTGGATATTTCTTTAAAGAAAGGTTTCTAATAGCTACTGACATTTTAAGTACTAGCAGAGTTACTATTGTGATCCACTGCATCAATTTGTCCACTCCCGAACTGAGTAGACTTGGAGCCTATGCAACTACTGACTTTGAACAGTTCCCAGGAATCAGGTTTCAAAAGGTATTTAGGTAGTTAAGGTGAAGCCATCATTTACTGGAATTTCACAAAGTACTAAGCTGACTAAGACTCTGAATTTTGTTGACCAGACTTTACACTTCAAACCTGTTTAGGGCTATTTAGAAAACTAGTTACTTGATTTTATTTAGTGCTGGAATGCCCTTTCATGGGCCCAGCTGACAACTGAGAATGGACTTCAGATTCCCCAAATGCAGAAATTACTATAAAAAAAAATCCCCCAGAGCATTGATTATATAGAGATATGCTGCAATTCAGAGAAATAGGCAATAATTCTATGCAAGCCTACATACGTAAATATGTATGCATACACCACAAATTTTTACGAAATGCAAGTAACACCCCCATGCAATATGTCTTCAGCTTAATTGTTTAATTGCCCCTCAAAGCTACTGAACAAGTCACTACCAGAGGTACTGCACAACTTTTCATCTACATACCTTTAACAATTTCAGACCTTGTTGCAGGGTCTTGACTTAGGTTATTTGACACGTTATCTCCCCTGCAGGAGTTTCATACTTCGATCACAGTGAAAATCTCTCAATCTGTAAATTATGGCCTTCAATTCTTATGGCCATTGATGGGCTAGAAATAAGACCAAGCCAGTGTTCACCTCATACCAGGTCTGTATGCCTCATGATTCAGTCCACATTCTGACCTTTGAAGATCAATAACCCATCCTCTATGGAATGTCCTGCTCAATCACAGGCTGAGAAATTCACACCAACTCTCACTGCCAAGTATTACTGAGCTCAAGGGCTGCCTTTTTCTCTTCCTGCCCCTCAGTCATCATCCCACAATGCAGAGGTCCCCTCAGCACCCTTAACTGAGAAATCAGAGGGTAATAAATGTTGCTCTCACCTCTGCCCAACAAACCAAAAGAAAACTAGCTTAAGAAAAAGCAACAAAGGGAGGGCTCTAAAAAAGGATCATAAAATACATTTCGGCTGTTGAGGTTTTATTTCTACTACTTAATGACAGAAAAGTGTTCCTGGAATTGTCTACCAATGTAATTGTAGTTTTTATACAAGTCAGAAATGCTGAGCTCAGGTATTTTATTATACAAAATATATGTCTAAACTAAAATGGGCATATTAATTAAACACCTTCCAATAAGAAAAAAATAACCTTAGAATTTTTGCCCAACTGATGTGGTAAAACATGAGAAGCCTGTTAAGAGGTTAATTAACAAGCTAATGCTGAAAAAAATTATTTGAAAAACATTACAGAGTATTTAATAATATTGCCAACTGTGTTACTTTTATCTCTGACAACATTTTACATATCTGTTACAGTCCACTTACTGCTGGTCTACACTATACTTGTAAAACACATGCAGCTAAATCTGAGACAATGAGGAGATCCACAGCAAAAACCTATGAAAATCAAACATACTTAGACCTTAGGAACCTCATGGTATTTTTGCTGGGAAAGGTTCCTCAAGACAGATGATAATCAAGATGCACAGGCCACAGAATAAAACAAAGTTTGGGAGATCAACCAAGCAAGAGCAGCTGCTAGGCACTTCTGGGTGCGAGCACAAGCTTTTTGCATCCCCTCCCTCAGAGCCACCACCAGTGGGATGCAGTGGGGAAAGAAGCTCTCTCACAGAATCTGACAACCAGCGTGCAAACGATGTAGTAAATGGAGGGACAACACAGAGCAGGTGAACTCCTGCTGGGTGTGTGGACTGCCTCCCAAGTCACCCCCATTCATATACAGAAACACAAGGGCAATCTATTCAGAGCGAGCCATGGAACCTTCTGCAGTTCTGATGACTCCAGCATAACAGGCCATCCAGAGCCTCCCTGCCCTGGGCAGATCTGCAAACTTGCAAAGCCAACCACATGGCTGACTACAGGATACAAACTGCTAAACCTCTCTCAAACTGTCAGTCTTAAAGCACTGATAGCCTTAATTCCTCAGAGACAGCTGCTGGCAACAGTAGTGAAGATGTTAAAAATGTGTTCAAACGCAGTTGAAAAACAACATGGCTTACACTGTAATTGCAATAAATACTACCCTGTCTTAACTGATGCTTACTGTGGACAACCATATTCCTGATAATTTTCTCCCAAAATTCAGCTTTGGTTGGGTTTGTCCTCAGAGTTAAGTGCATTTTTACACACTCAGGTTTCTTAATAATGATGCACTAGCTTGGTGGTGAATTCAAGAAGATTAGAAGTAGGGTTTATAAAATAATTTTGGCTACAAAGTTATTTATTTATTTCTAACTTTCTCAGACTTTTGTATTTATCAGACTTCAAATTTCTCATTTTATTCTTATTTAGACTACTTTGCTTCCCTGGGATCTGTGTTTCTCATTTAGCCAAAACTTTCACTGACACAAAGAAATAAATCCAAGGTCCAATCCTGCTCCCAAGCACAGGCTTATGATAAGGAGGTTTTCCGAATGTATTACCTTTTTTTGCCATTCAGCTTAAATATAAGTACTGCCCACGCAGGTTTTTGTATATAAAATCAGCATCCATAGAACCTAGCATGCAGCACAGAGTCTGAAAGGCATAATTTAATCATTACAATAGAAATGATGCTATTTGTCATTGTCATGTTATTGATAGGTGTTTTGGTGCTAAGACACTGTATGTATTTCTGATACAGATCTACCATCAAATGACAAACTGAATGTAGCCACAGAGATTAAACCTAATGTAAAAGCACCATGTTTGGCTTTTTTACCTTGACTAATACCCTAAATTGCAGAGAATGCTTGAGCATATGTTTAATTTCATTTATCTTTCATAAAGTGTGCTCTTCCCCTTTAGCCCATGGTTGGGCTTGATGGAGACACCGCTCTCCTGAGGAAGAACAGTGTTCTTATCTGAAGTTTACCCGAAAAATTTAAACAAGAAGGTGCATGCTTTACCTTAATTTTGACCCTGGAAACTTCCCTGAGAGTGCATGTCTCATTCTCTCTTGCCTCATACTCCGTTGTTGAAATGTATACTTTAGATCTTCATTGCTCAGATGTCCTCATAACATCTGCTATTTACCCTGAAGTATGTTTTATGTGCTGCTATTTCCAGGTGGTAAAACACTAGTGCTATCCACAAAGTAGAGATCAAAGTCAAAGCTGTTCTTTCTTGCAGTTGCATTTCCAGCATTTGGACTCTCAGTGCAAACAGTTGAATAATTTGGGCCACTGAACAACATTCTGTGTGATGAATTGTAAATATTTTGCAGAGAGCATGATGTCTTCCTCTTTTTTATTAGATGTACATGGACTTCAAGGACAAATCAAGACAGCAACACAAGTGGAACATTGTGCAACATCTTGTGGAAAAAGTGATTCTATGGGTTCACCTCAACACAGAATGATGAAATTTATAAGCCTTTCTTTCAAATTCTGAATTATTAATGAGGGAGAAACCCACATCTTTCAAGTTGAAGGCTCCTGCTTTTGTGAGAATTTCTTCCATCTGATTAGAAAACAAAAAAAAATAATGCAGGTCTGATAAAAATAAACAAATAATGCAGGTCAGATAAGTCTTAGAATGAGCAGCAGAAGTAACAGTATCTGATTCTCATAAATTTATTTATTCCCGGTCATATTTTATTAGTTGGACAAAGGAAATAAGTGACCACATTTTTGGGAAAAATATCTAAGACTCAGTATGCTACAGTCTGGTAGAAAAATCTCTTGCCCAGTCAACAAAAGTCAAATACAACTAATGGAAATACATCACTGATGTATAGGGCTGTCATTTCTGACATACCTACAACTTGATGAACGATTGCAAAGACACATTTTAAATGGTGGCTGCAATCAGGGATTGAAACATGCAATTAAAATACAAAAGTATTTAGTCAAGATAACAAAATATACCTCCATTTATCTTTATATCCTTATTCAGCCAATAAAATATCTCCAGAGTAAACCACACAGTGAGATCAGGACAATAAGTAAATATAGTATGTATATCCCTCCTTCTAATCTCAACTTCATTTATGTTCGGTTTTCACCATCTAAAGTTTTTTTATTTCAGCATCTGAAGATCTCAACATGAGTGTCCTGTTAAACGTTCCAATCCCGACTAAGAATGAATGACAGGAATGGCAAGTTCAGCTTGGACAGATTTTTCATCCCAGTGTGGATTTCACTAAGATTCATCAGTTTTGCCTCTCTGTATTCTGGCTGTTGAGGTCATGGTCGCTTTATAGGCAAATGAGCTGCTTATAAATTTTCAGCTCTGCAGACTTTGGGAGTTGATGGCAAATCCAGACTCCAAGACCTATGACTTTAAAGACAAAAGTCCAGTACTATGGAATTCAAGATAAAATGGCAAGAATAACTGTTCTATTTCTTTTCTTTCTTGAAAGTCACTCAGAAAGGTGGTGGACTGAAGCAGAGCATTTCTACTACTTTTCTGACTAATGGGGACACCCAAAGTGTGGCTAAGTTAAAGTTAAAAAGAAATATATAGTTAAAGAACAAGGAAAGACAGAAAAAGATTGAGATCACCTTTAAATAAATTATGTAACAACGCCTAAAATGTAAATGAAAATCCCTAAACATAAATTGAAAAGTCCAGTGTTCAGAATAGCATAGAAGAGGGGTGCTTCAAAACTTCTGACTTTAAAATTAGCACTGGACATGCAATTAGCAATTTACTGTGGAATTGGAGCTATAGACTAAATCCACTTTTTCAGATCACCAAAATAAATAAAAATTAATTTAGAAAAAGTATTTCTGCTAACCTGTAATCAGCTTCAGACTTTCCCTAATGGAGGCCAAGTGGAAGTACAATAGCTATTACATAAACTCCATATTAAGATTCCTTTACTTGAAAGAACAGAATTTTGAACTGTAGAAATATGCATGAAACATTAAGACTACTTCAAGAATATACCTAAATTTCCCATATGACCATCACAATCCACACCACATCATCTGAAATGCAATGGGTATTTATATGGCCAGTCACTGAAAACATCTTGACACTAAACTATCCACTGACTAATCAATAAGCCTACCCAAGTACAGTACGCTCTTTTCCAACACTGAAATCAATGAAATTGATAAAACAGAGTGAGTTGCAAGTACAGATTAGCTGGGAAGTGCAAACTGATGTCAGTGCAGCTTTTTATCTACCTTAGGGGGCCTGAAACCTTGAGCTTGTAAACATCTCCATTAAAGGGCAAAGCTCCAACCTTCCTTTCACTTGCATCCAAGCAACCACAATGACTTTGTGGGGCAGGTGTGGGGGTTACTGGGGTAAGGCTCAGAGAACAATTTTATTCTCAAAATCCCAAAACCCCCTGCAAGAAGTTTCTTACTCAAGTTCTGCCCTGAGAATCTCAGCCTGGGCACTCCTACTGATGTTTTATGCTCTCTCCTCAGGTTTGGCTTTTCACATTACTACAAAAACAACAGTGTTATTTACTGACTGTATCTCCACCATTAATCATGGAAATCTAACAGTAATAGACTGATATATTCCAAGTGCTGGGCTGCAAACTAAATGATGAAGGAAGTCCATAGTCGCTCCTTGAGAAAATAGCTTTGTTTCTTCTGTCCTGTTTCAATAGGTCTGGTATGCTTAGTTGATCATATTAGGAACTACAGTTTCTGCGCAGAGATGTAGAAAACTAATTTTTGAAATACCACGGCATTAATGAAAGTATAAAAATTCTTAGGGTCTGTGACAGCTTGTCAGATTAGTGAAGCTAACCACCTAATAAAGGTTAGAATCTATGCCCAGCAGATGTTACATTGTCCAGCTGATTTCAGGGGACAAAAATCTTTGCAAGGTTTGCCATCCATGCAAGGTTTCTGGACCTGGTGGTGTCACTTAATTTTATAATTATGGCTCCATTTTCAACAGCACTGACTAGACTTTGTTGGTAGACCTCCCAGGCAAGAGGTTTGCAGGCTGACGCTAACACAGCACAACCTGGTTTATAATGCCTTAAGTAGAAAGAGCATTTCACCATGTCCAGACTTCAGACTCTCTCTCACACATCTGAAATCAGAACTGTCACTGTCAGCCAAGTACTGGCAAATGGGAATACCTTCTGATTTCATACAAAAAGGAATGAAGAAATCCTGTATGTGTCTGAAACTTCTCTATGCACCTCAGACTACATCCTTTCAAGGTGAAAATATCCAAGATATTGGAGTGGCAGATAAATCCACCAGCCAGAAGCAATGAACAGTACATAGCATAGAAAGGAAAAGCCAGGAGTGCTGGGATAGCATGTCAGACAGACAAGTGCATCAGTGGGTTTGCTGGTGAGAAAAATAGGTAGTTAAGATGACGAGCAGTCGAAGTGGGAAATATCATCCAACCCCAACTGGAAGATGTAGAGTAAGTTTCTACTGTTACGTTATTAATTGAAGGTACAGATGAGCCGTTGTGCTGAAACCTGAGAGAAATACAGTCCTTTTGAGTAATGACTTGAACCTGACTCCTGAAGTCCATAGGTCTTTGGTCTTCATCATTTTGCTTTTCCCACTTTGAAGGCTGCATCTCAAGAGGAGGAAAGTGCTATAACTTTTAGCCTTATGCTGACTCTTTAGATGCCATCCCTGTTCAGGATTTAGTTATTCAGTAGCAAAAGGATTTTTGCTAGCAAAAAATTTACTGATACAGTGATAGAATTTCCAATGAAATTGATTGTAATGAACCTTTCTTTTAAACCCATATGCTTCTAATACTTTGCAAAGAAGCTTGATACACTGCATTCGGAAAAGATTTTTCTGTAGATAAGTCAAAATATGGCTTATATAGATAAAATAAACTCCACTGGCTACTCACAGCAGATGTATTCCTTCAATTTCTGTGAAAACTGCAATACTATTTGTGTACAGTTTCACCTAGCTTGGTGTCTCACCACCTTCTACAGACCAACATATGCTGAATACATAAGAAACCTTTTCCAGTGTGTCTATCCGTGATTGTTGTGTTTAATGCTAGTGCAAAATGGAACTTAAACCAGAGGAAATAAACATGAATGTTAACTATCTTGCTGGAGATGAGAAACCAGATGATGTCTGGAGCTGGCATTATTCTAAACAAGAACAAGGTATCAAAGCTACTTAGCTTAGAGGTTTAAAAATACCCCAGATATACACATTACGAGGAGGTTAAGAAAGGACAAGCACAGCTCTACAATAATAAATGAGAAAGATGGAAAGAGAGCATGTGTGAAAGTATATCAGGAAGTCCCTTTTTGTCCAAGACGATTTTAATTATGCTTTTTATAGGACAGATGCTCAAGGTAGTAGAAGAAATCTGCCTCAGTTTATACACTGCCACAATTTACCTGACTCTCTCTGCTAAAGCAAAAGAACACAAGAAAAATTCCCTAAACCACAAAGACTGGGACCACTGTGGCAATGTGGCAGAATGCAAAGCATCAGTTCCACAAACCTCCCTGGAGCACCACAGCAAAGTCCCAAGATGTATCCTGCAAGCATTTATAGACCAACTGAACTTCATGTACTGTGATTAATTTCCCTGACACCATGTGGGTTTCATTGCAACATACAAAACCAAACACAGACCTATGTATTTTTAGGATCAGGACATACTTAGCACGAGTCAGACGTGATTTAATGTGCCTGTACTTAATGTGCAACTTACTAAATGTGAGAGAATTCTGTATTTTGCTACAGTTTGTGTTTTTTTCCCAGAACAGCATGTATGTTGTTTCAACATTAATGCTGAAGTTAAAACTCTGCAGTTACTGATGTTTATTTTAACAATTATAAAGTTGTCTAATGCAGCTGGAAACAGAGCTACAGTAGCCTCATATTTGAAAGCACAGCCTTTTATATAGCATTAAAAAGCACTAATGGGCATGTTGCCCATTTCTGATTATCTAGCAGCTTCTACTCTTTACAGGAATTAATGTTCCAATCAGAATTTTTCTGGTGCTGATCAAGTATCACCAATTCAGTGATTTCCTTGTGAAGAGATAATGTTGCATTTCTAACCACAAAATAGTGCCACACAAAAAAACTATGATAAGTGTGAACATCAAGGACGTACAATAAAAAGGCAGAAGAAGACCTCGTGTTACAGGAACATGCTTCTGGACTGTGCTTAGTTCAACAACCTAGATGTAGATAAGCATTCATATTCACAAGATAAGTGGATAATTCAGCATCAGTCCTTGTTTACAGTGTTAGAAGCTATGCATATGTGTGATGCATGCATGTCCTCATGCCCAGGTCAAGAAGGATTCCTGTAACAGCTTTTAAACTTTGCAAAGTTGGGGGCAAAGGTTTTTGACCTTGGAAGTAAGCCCCTAGACTATGGTTTGTGCTAGGAAGTGGTATCATTCAGTGTAGGATACAGACAGGATATAATGTCTCTTAGTTGCAAGCCCAGTGCTCATAAGCTATACTGAGTTCAGACTTCCAGCGACACTTCAGAAATGTATGTACATTCACACACACACACACACACACAAATAGGAAAAAGAGGCAGGAGCAACCTCCTCTGAAACAGTTAAAGAACTTAATGTCCTCATGAGAAATAGTAAGAAGTGCAGTTACTATTAATTATAACATCTTTTAGGTATTTTTTCAGTTATGTGCAGTGCTAATCACTGGTTCAAAATCAGCATTTTACATGTTTAATTCTAAAACTGTTACTAGGTTTGAAAAGTAGCATCTGAATAGGGATACTCTTTTTTTAACTCTTCATGGTTAATTATTTCTAACTCTTCATATTTTTTCACATTCCACCTGCTTCTAACTTAACATGAAAGAATGAAATGTGTTACATTTATTGTCCATCATGTAACCTTCTGCTCTCCTTTGAAGTATTAAACATCTTTTCTGTCTGTAGGGGTTGAATTATACAATGAAATTAGAAGAATTGAAGTTTTAACCTTTGTCATTCTTGTAACTTTGCAAATACTCAGATTTCAAAGTTAGGTTATGTAAATTGCCAATATGATCAATTTAACTGTAGCATCTCTGTAAAGATACTGACTTTTGCTTCTGACCCAAGATTTGTTTTCTCCCAAGGATATACATTCAGTGCACAGGACTGGCTAAAGACCACTGAAATCAATGGAAAGGCTACCAGTGACTTTAAAGAAATATGGATTGGGCTTTGAGTGTAATACAGCTGACTTCATTGACTCATCACAAGGGCTGAATTTCGCTTAAACAGACATAAAGCGCTTCATCCCACGTACCTTTAACAAACTGCATACATTTTAACCCCACCCTTCCACTCCCCAGAATTTATAGTATTTTACTATGCTAGTTCTGTTAAGGAGCCACAACACTTGCACAGATAAAATGAATGACTGAAACACATGCAGTTGTCTGTACTTACAAGTGTCTGCCTTGAGCTGACTGTTGGTAATTCCAAAATACTGGGGATTTTCAATGACAGGAATCTTCGTCATCCCAATGATGACTGCATCAGGACCCCCCTCAGAAGAAGATGGAGTGTTACTGCCATTGGAGATGTGGTGGAGGGGACTGGCTGAATCGTCATCATTGCTGATAACTGAAGAAGGACCTAGAGTTAGAAACAAAGACTTTCTTGTAATTCAGCATATGGTATCCTTCCCTCAGACAATTCCTCTATTTTTTTTGTTTTGACCACTTTTATTTTGAACAGTTTTGACCAGTTGTCCATGGTCTTGTTGACCTTACCTCAGAAATTTTATATTTCTGGATGCAGATGGAGAACGGTGCAATGTGAAACAAATTTTCATACTGGTACTTCACCTAGACTAAATATGTGAGCGTCCAGCACAGTCTGTCACTGTGAAAGCTCTCCAAATTTGTTGAACTCATTCTGTCAGTCTCAGAATTAAGCTATAAAATACAAGCACTAACTTTTTTACCATATGCACTACTTGAATCACACAGCAGTAACAGCACAAATCCAGGGAATGCCTGCCCTACCTGGCATTACAACAAGACAAAAGACACAGAGGAGATGGGCTCATCCTCATGTGGGAAGCTGGTTAACTTCTGAAACAAACATGGTTCAGGGTCAAAATCCAGGAAACAATTTGCACAGTCACAGAGGTGCAAAGAAGACGGATGCTGAGTTGATTAGTGGGAAAGACACATTCCACCCCACTGCAAATTTGGAGTCACTGTAGAGAGGCTCATTGAGCCTAGGGGAATATCCCACTGGCTCCCTCATCCATATGTGAGTCTAGTCACTTTCCAAAAAAAATGGTCTATTGTGAACTGTAATTCAGTGACAGTTTTTTTTTTGTGTTTGCTCTGTAGTTTGTATTTTTAACGGAAGTGCCACTAAGATAATATTTTGTAAATGGATTTAGAAATATCCTGCTTAGCACAGAGTTCCACTTCCGTGAGCTGCAGGAACTTTTGAACTAATTGCACGATCAACACAGATGACATTTGAACTCCTGACATTTAAATTCTATGCCATTTAAATGCCATTTCATTTAAAATCCACATTACTTTTTCCCATTTATGTCCAGTATTCATAGAAAACCAGAAAAACCCTTTAGCAGCAATGACATTTTGCCTCATCTCCCAACTGAAGAGCCAGCAGAGATCACACGCTTCATATTTCACTTCATTGTCAATCCATGTTATCTAGGGGATATCCCCCATGTTTTGGGGATGACACACACATCTTGATTTGAACTTGATCTTGCCACTTCTATTAAAGATAACAAAAAGTCTTTCTACAGATACATCTCTAGTAACCGCGGTGGTGTTGGATCAAGGATTGGACTTGATGACCTCAGAAGTCCTTTCCAACCCATCTGATTCTGTAATTCTGTAATCTTCTAATTGTAATATCAAAAGAAGGTACTAGAAACAGATGGAAAATTCACCCCCTGGAAGTGTCTATCCTGGAATGGCATCCTTGGACAAGAGTTGTGTTTAGCCTGTGGGCAGCAGTGAGAGGTTGAGCAAATGGTCCCCCAAAGAAGGGGGCAGCAGAGCCTTAAGGACAATAAAAAGCTGTGTTTACTCAGTAAACAGTCACTGGTAACCCCTTGCAACATGTTGGAGTCCCAGAATGAGTTTTGGCTGGACAGAAGAACACTGCAGAGGCAAGACAGAGCTGAGTAACCTGACACATGGATGGCATCTGTGTCTGCAGGAGAGATGGGGAATGCAGAGAGACTAAGAATGGGGGACCAGCAGCAGGTTCCGTATACACTTTACTGAGGACATGAAAGAAGACAGGCAGGATTCACCGCAGCAGACACACAATTAAGGAATAAGATAAGAAAAAGGACAGTCCCAAACACAGAAAAGAAAAGGCAGCTTTAAAGAAACTCCTATTCTTCTGTGGCTCACTGTATTGTTAAAAAAATCACTTCATCACTACATGGCATGGCTCACAGGAATAAAGCTTAAATATTCTGGCATGTGGCTATTCAACCCTGTATTTTGAGACTCAAGCATACTCACACCCCTGTCCTGGTTACCTTTCTTCCCAGTTGGTTTAATGGTGCATGAGGGAAATGTTCTTGCAGTTTGAAAAACTACTTCCCCCCCAGCTTGAAACATCAGAAGTAATTTTTCAAATACCTTGCACTTCACTGTAAAGTCACTGTTGACAAATGTAAGTAAAGCCCAGATCTTTGCAATTTATCACGTGAAATACTAATACCAAGGCTGGTTTTGTCATTACTGATCACCTTTACACGATTGATTCTACTGGGAAAACTGCCAGGATTAAGAGTTTTTGGTAAAGATCTCTCTAATGAAGGGCAGAGCCTAATAAACTGTGGGAAAGGGTCCCTCAGATGGCACATACTTACATTAAATCACAACAAATTTTTCAGATGCATGAGTGTTGTTTGTTTTTAGAGTGCAATCCATTTAAAACTGCACTCAATTTTTGCTAGATAACATCTCTGCATCTCTAAGCTTTCTGAATATCAACTTAATTGCTCCAAAAAAGCAGGCCAACTAATACACACTTGCTTGGGAAAACAAAGTCTTTTTATGCCAAAATAGCTTTACTATGAGGGTCAAATCCCTTCTCTCACAGTAAACAAGCAAATCCTCTTGGCTCTGAAACTTAATAGAAGAAAGTTTTGAAGTCCTTTTCAGCCCTGCTGTTCTCTGCTGCGCAGGAGGACGCTTTTTTGTTGTTTTTGCTTCCACCACACACGCAGTGATGGCAAGGAAAAGTGACCATTAGAGATTTCTAGATGTTAAAGTGGGATAATGAATAGGAACTCTGTTCATTGAGTAATTTCTGCACTACCTCAAAATCCAATTTTGTATGGTGAACTATTTTTTCAATCAGTATAAACCACAAAGTGCTGCAGGTGAAAAGTAGACAATTGTTCTGTAAATCTATTTACACAATTAGGCTAGCTGGTAAAAGCTAGTCTTCTGTGTGGTATGAAGCAGTATATTCAGCTCTCTGATGCAGGTGAGGAAAACCTGGAAAATGAAGTGATTTTCAGACCAATTCCTGGCACTACAAAACAGTATAAGAAAAATTCAACACTAGGAACTTTGTTGCTGCACCACTTTATGATCCCCCTTTCTTATTAGCAAGTAAACATATTATGCAATGGTCTTTCTGAATAGCTGTTTGAGTTCAAAAATCCTATTTCCTGTCTATTTCTTCTCTCATTAAAACAATTAAAACTCAACATATGGAAATTTTTATGTATCAGAGGCAACTGAGCTCACATCCTTTCCAACTTGCCCTTTGCTGGGACTTTTTTTTCAATGCGAGCGAACTTGTACATAGACTACCTACTCATCCTAAAGCTACATCTCATTTTTTGAATTCACTAAGCCACATAACAATTACAGACCAGCACTGCAGCTGGCTATAATATTCAAGTAATGCAAAACCATTTCTGGGATGCAAGATGAGACCATCACCGGTACTGACAAGAAGGCTAGAGCTGCCCTTTTCTGAATAGGCAATGAGTTCAAAATGAATGGTAATTTCTTAAAGCACCTTGGAGTGTGGTTCCATCCAGATGAAATGTGGTCACTGAATTACTTTTCAAAGGCAGAATGAGTGTGGTAATTACACTCAGTCACCTATTACTGCTTCTGGTTTTTATAAAATCTGCTCTTTGTTTTTTACACCCGAAATCTGCAAATTTTAGACAAAACGTCATAGATGGAGTGAAAATCATGGGTTGTCAGTAGTCATTAGCTCTTGCCAATACCTGATTCACAGTCAGGTTGAGCTTTTAAGAAAACTCCAGAGACCTTTTCCACCTTACAACGTGCTTCCCAGCATCTTCCCTTGATTTCTTTTTTAGACCATACTTCTTGAGAGGATAGAAGTTGGAGCCAGACAAGAAATGGTAGCCTGCCTTGGAGATGGTATAAGCTATACACCATAGGGATGAGTTTCACCTTTATTTACTGTTAAGCTAAAGACCTGTCCACTCTGCATCACCTAGGCCCAAGAAGAATCTCTTCTGTGTACAAAAACCTCCTATCAGCTCTTTAAAAAAGTGGTGACTTGTAAGAAAACCAATTATATTTGAAACTTATGAGCTATAATAAAACAAAAATACCTCCTACAATTAGGTGCGGAATTATCCTCAGGACTTAATATGGGAACAGGCAGAAACAGCAAACTTCTCTTACTGTATATTCCAGAGAGAACTGGAGACAGTCAAACACTACAGTGGTTCAGTCGTGGTTTACCTTGAACGGTGTCAGCACTCCTGCCTGAAATATAACTTGCTTCTATGCTACCTCTTGAACAGTGCATGTTTGCACTGTCCTTGATCTTGGTGGTGCCAACAAATGTGAGTTTTCTTACGTTAAGAAATAAAATTTAAGTAAGCTATTAGGTAAGCTATTTCTGGATAAAAAAAGGAGATTCATGATTATTATATACAGCCTTTCATGATAGGAAAGGCTAAAAAAATCAGGATTGTTCAGCCTGGAAAATAGAAGGCTTCAGGGTGACTTAATTGTCGCCTTCCAGTACCTAAAGGAACCCTACAAGAAAGATGGAGTAAGACTATTTACAAAAGCACATAGTGACAGGAAAAGAGGGAATGGCTTCAAACAGAAAGACAGTGGGACTAAATTAGATACTAGGAAAAAATTTTTGCTATGGGGGGTGATAAGGCACTGGAACAGGTTGCAGAGCAAAGTTGTGGATGTCGCATCCTTGGGTGTCCAAAGCCAGGTTGGATGTGGCTGTGACCAGCCTGATCTAGTGAAAGGTGTTCCTGCTCATGGCAAGGGAGTTGGAATTAGATGAACTTTAAGGTCCCTTCCAACCCAAGCCATTCTATGATTATATTCTATAATTCATGACACTTGAATCACCATCAGAGTTAACGCAGTTTTAACATGCATGCTACCAAGACCTATCTACACTGCTATTTGTTGGGGCTAAATTTGCTCTGCAGTTTCAGACTTCTGCTAATACTTAGCAGAACTGGTTGCAGCAATACATTTGACTACTGCCTACCACTGGAATAACCCACATGACCTTTCTGTTATGAGACACCAGATTATTGGGTCAGAACAACGCAGGTCTGTATGGGGGGGAGAGGGACAGGTTGAATCTCATGGAGGTGAGGTCATGCCTCATCCCACATGCCCCTTAAGACTACTGGGGTGACCCCAGAGCAATTGTCAGTCAAAGGCAGCCCAGAAGCACAGTCTACACCAGACCCTGGAGCCCCCAGCCCAGCCTTAGATTGGTTCACATCATGGGAGCACCACTCCTCACCCCACCCCAGAGACCCTGACTGGCCAGTGGGCTGGAAGTCCCGTCTGCCAGAGCACATAAAAACAAAGACATGTGATGTTCACATGTCTGAACCTACCATTTCTAGACTCCTGTACCTGGATCTACACTGGATCTAAGAATGGTAGCTATATCTCTCCTTTTACCTCTCTTTCTTTTCTTCTTTTTCTTCTCAACTCTTTTCTTAATATTTTGGATAGCTGAATACTGGATAGGTTGATTTTGCTAAGTGGTATGTGTTAGCATGTGCTTAGTCAACGTTTTGTGGAATGCTTTGTTGTGGTTGTATGTTACTCTTTAAACTTTTGCCAAGTACTCTTATTTTTTCTGAAGTTTACCAGTAAGTCCTTCCTGAGAAAATATTTGTAGCGTTTCTCCTTTGCACTCTCTCATAAGGTGTTAAAAGAACCAAAGGCTCTTCTAATAATCCAGAGAGTGAATATGGTTGGAGCTTTGCATATTTTTAAAGTAAAACTCAGTTGGTTAAGTCATAGCTCTGAGACTTGGAAACTTACACCTGTGTATCAAAGCACAGAAAGAGTCACAAAGTGAATAATTCTCAGCTAAGCAGGCTCTGGGAAAGAACAAAAAAGGTAGGTTCTCAAATGCGGAATCAGAAAAAACGTATGGGTTTTGTTTGCACCTGGCATGATCTTGCAGGCACGTATACTCAGACTTTTGCTTAGATGATCACAAACAAGCACTGTGTCCATCTACTTCTCCCTTCACCTGCTGTGTCAATGTTGTAAGCAATCTACTCTGCATGTTTGTACTCCAAGCTCTAACAAGATCTCTTGGAGGCTACAATAACCTGCATCCTCCTCACAACTCACTTCTGTGCAATACACATCACTTCAATTATCCCTGAAGTCACTACTAATGGCTCAGGCACACTGGAAAGCAAACCAATTTTAGCTTTGTGGTTGGACTGTGATTTATGAGGATGCATCTACTTAGTCAAGTGTTACAAAGCAGATTACATAAAGAGCAATGTTTATAGACATGATTTTGTGTTGTAATGCCTTAATAAACAAAGTTCCACAAAAAATTATGTTGACTGCTAGGGTGATTTTTCAATGGACCTTAGCTCTGACTTCTGCTGTGGACAGGGACCAGTCTGTGCTGAGATATGGTAACAGCACATGATCAAGTTAAAAGCAGGACAGTGAATGCATGTCACATCAGTCAGTACTGCCCCTGCCAAATTTCAAGGCCATACTGAGTGTTCTCTCTTTTTCCTTTTGAGATGGGTGTGCTTTTTCACTAGTTAAATACATTATTCTGAAAAGCAATTACACAAATTTTTTTTCCCATGAGATTCCCTTATTTGATGTAGATTTTAGGTTATTCTTTTCTGCATGATTAAAAGGTAAGTCTTGTGCTTCAGCAAGAGCAGATACTCATTTTTTTCTGTTATCAAGGTAGGATCCAACTTTCTTACCAGAACAGTCAACTCTTTAGCTTTACTCTTAAATTGTGATCTTATCTTTTATTCTCTCTGGAAGACAACTAATCAGTCACAGCTTGGCTCACTTTTTTTGACTAAGGTGGTGTAAGTATTACTTTGAATATTCCTTTGTATTCCTAAGTTACACAAGGAATACAATGTATGCAGCTATAGTACCGAATGATGTTGATGCAATTCTATTAGACGGGATAAGAAAGTCAGCATAGTAGAAAGCGATGCAATTATAGAAACATTACTTCATATTATTGGTCTCTTAAAATGCTGCATGCCAAATACAGGGAATTGAATTAAAAGGCATAAATAGAACACAAGGAAAAAAACCCAAAGATGACTGAAGAAGCTTTCAAAGAGAAACCAATTAGGTCTCACTTTGCTTGGTAGAGCTGCTCAAAGTCAGATTGTTCTGCAAATCTAGAGAGGGCTTATTAAAATTATGGGGTTTGCTTTGTAGCTGCTGATACTTTTGATGAGGGAAACTCAAAGCATGGCGCTCTCATGTTCTGTCAGCAGTTCAGCTGTGTGGAGCAATAGCATATCTTGCCTCTCCCCACTTTCCAACTGACCCTTTCTGTCTCATATCCCCATCCCTGTCAGCTACCCAGAAAACAGCCATTAGTTTTAACCATGAGTGAAGTCATCTCTATAGTCACTGTCACAGTTAGTTGCAAAATTAATAACAGAGTTAATCCTCCTCTGTTTGTGGTGAAGAAAAAACAAGATCACCCTGAATAACATTATAGCCTAGTATAGCATACTGCTCTTCACAGCTCAAAGAGTGCATGTCCTTCTATCCCGGAACAGCACACTGAGCCCCTGTTAGACATTAAGTCTGTGACTCAGAAAACTGAGACTTGCCAGGCTTGGGTGTTTAGTGGATAAATAATTTCACATCTTCTGACAGGTATCATCAATCTGTTTAACTGATTTGCACCCACCAGTACTTGTTTAAGCTTGTTGCCTATTGCTTCTTGATATATGAGATGAGAAAAACTTCTTGAAACTGCCCAAGAAGTTCAGTTCCCATCCAAGATGATGCTCCCAGGAAGTCAGGGGAACCAGAATGGAGAGCTGGAGAACATCTTCACACCCAGTAGACAAGTGCCTCTGTTACCCATCAGCATGCACTTCGAACATTCTCTAAATAACTGAAGTAAGGGGACTCCTTGAAGGTCCCTTGAAGGAATAAGTAGCGCAAAATCATGGTTTAAACTCAAGAAGCAGCCCTTAGGAGTCTGTTCACTTACAACTGAAGCAGAGACATTTGTTTGAAAACCAAGATGAAACCACACTGATTCAATGTAATGTTTGACTTGGGTGATCAAGGACAAAAGGTGGTTTGCTCTGTTGTCATTGAATAGCTTTCATACAGAGCAAGTAAACTACACTGTCAGATTGCCTTCATTCCCACATAGAATAATTTAAGTAATGAATAGCTTTGAGCCTAATGAAACAACAGGTATGTTATTCAGCTTTATAATACCAAATTTGCAGTGTTGCTAGGTGTCAAGATGTCTTTCCCCTAAATCACACGCTCCTCTTGTGGGATAATTTATTTCAAATGCCTAGCTCCTCTAGAGAGGAACAAACACACAATCTGGGTAATTTCCACTGACATGACTGTGCACAGATTTTAGCCACTCAGTATTTCATCAGGGCTTTTTTGTTGTGGCTTTGAATCTAAGAGCCACAGCTGCATATTTTTTTGCTTTGGTTTTATTCTGGTGCGTGACTGAAAGAATCCCAGTCAGTTCCTTTCAGCTGTCTTTCTCCTCACAACCTCATCTACTCCCCTGTATGCACATATTCCTGCGACCCTTCACACACAAGCCTAGAGCAATTGTTTTTGCAAGGGAGGACACCCTAGGACACCCTAGGTTGGGGGACTCCTTTATAATGCAGGTCACTCCCTGAAAGTCATGCAATCTAAGGAGTGCAGGGCCAAAGACACAGGTGTCTTGGTCTGGGACAGACTGGCAAGACAGTTCACCCAAGAAACCCCTTTGCAGCACTGCAAAGCCCTACAGTAAAAAGAATGCAGTCTCTAATACATAGTGGATTGGCTAGTACTCTCTGTACAGGATGAAAGGTCCATAATTCCCTCTGCCCTGGCTTCATTCCAGTGCCAGCTCTCCCCAGGGATTCCATCAGCAAAACCTCATCCTCCATCACAAAGGTTGCCAATTTCTTTCTCCTTTTAGCCACAATGGGAGTCATTTGTGTAACAGATCTCACAACTGCAATCTGTCATAATCTCCAACTCTTAAGCACCATAAGCAATAAATCCTCAGAGATCGTCCTCAATGAGGTATGTGCTACTATTATTCCCAATTTGGAGGCAGAAGAGCAGAAGGATCTTTGGCTTACTGATTCACCCAGGAGTAGAGGTGGGATCTCTGTCGAAGTCTTGATCAGAACCTGGGAGGAACTGGCAGCCCCAACTGTTAAACCATGAAGCCCTTTGTGACTCACAGCCCTCCTTCAGTTGTAGGATAAATGGTGGCTATACAGCTGTCCACTGCTTTGTGGACATGTTGGCAGTATCTGCAGCTCAAATGAAACAAGACCTGAGACAAAAATCTAGCCAGGATGAGGCATATTAATCAATAAGAATACATCAGCTAGAGAAGTAAGGATACAAGGCAGCAGAAAATGTGAAAGACTGAAAGAAAAAATGATTTATCTTTTTTTTTTAATATAGATCATCAAGTCCATTAATTATAATCACCTGCAGGTTTGAGTATCTTGGAAATGTGGGTAAAATTACAATCCTTCAAAAATACTACAGTGAAATATCATCCTAATATTAAAAAAAAAATCAGCTGGAATGTACTTGTTAGCATTGAGCAAAAAATGGTAATTCACCTGAAATTAAATCCTTGTTGCCTTTCATTTAATTTAAAGTTATTTAATTAACATTTGGTTCCCTCCAGACTTCTCATAAATAATCTAAGTGTTAGCATTCCCATTCCTAGAGCTGGCAATGAGGTTCTCTGCTGTCTAGAAGATAAATACAAAGTGTACAGAAGCAACAGAAGTTCCCTCACGCTGCTTTGGCAGCCAGTCTTTACCTGAGAGAACAAAGCTATTTGGAGTAGTTAACTTGAATGATTTTCCAAATTCTGTTAGTTAAACATGGTTAGATTATAAGGCATATATGCCAGACTGTAGAGAAAAGCTCCCTGATTTTAAACTTGTATTTGCTTTTTTGCATTTTTTTCATTTAAACAAAAAAACAAACAAAAAACATTAGTAATGACACGATTTAATTTTTTTCAGAGCCTGATTATTTCTTGGAATTATAGAGATACTATCTATAGACCTCTTCCATTCAAGCAAATGAGCTGAAAACATTGTATGGAAAAATGTAGACATAATCAAAGACTGATGAAAAACTGAAGATCTGGGATTTCTTTTATCTTAAACCAAGGTCTGAGGAGGTACACAAGAATAGGCCTTCCAATGCATGGGTACATTTTCTGTTGCATGCCTATGCTGGATAGAAATGAAAAGTTCCATGGCAAAAGTATGCCAAGAAAGACTGAGGTAAAATATTGGGAAGACAACATCCTGAGGCACTGGAATTTCTCATGGAAGACTCAGAAATCTCCATTTCTGGAGATGTTGAAGCCACATGAGGAAAATGTCTGTTGAAAAAAACACAGGTATAGTTCATACAGGCTTAGGATAGGATCCCCTTTCAGCTCTAAACTTCCTTAATGACAAAAAGGTAGACCTTGAGTGATTCTGTGGGAAACACTTTAGGGTCTTCAAATGTTGATTTATGTCTATTCACAGCTGAAGGAATCCCAGAGCTCAACAAATACACAATATATCTGGATGGATTACATATATTTCAATGCATTAGTAGGTCACTTTTCCAGCCTGCAGAACAAAGATAGGTTTAGTTGGGTGAGAAGAACACCAGTGCTGTTACTAGTGTGGGTTATTCTACTAGAACGCACATTATTTAATGGCAATCTTTACGTACAATTTATTTCAGTGGGGGTTTCCCCCTTTATCAACAGCTTTCATTAATGGAATTGTTAACTACATGACATTATAACACAAAGTCTTATTTCTTGTATAATTTCTTACTTTTTGTCAGTACAAGATTATCATAGGCCCCCAAAATTGCATGAGTTATGAAGTCAACACTACATTGAAATATACCTCTCAACTTGTTCTCAACAAGCATTCCAGCATAACAGCTTTCAATTAATTTTTCATTTATGACATCAGCTAACCTTAAACCTGACAATCTACAAAGAAGCAAAACTAAATTATTACACAAAATCTACGCAAACATCATGCTCAAATTGTAAACAACATCTGTAGAAGTCTGGTTTTGCTGTTTACCAGATGATCTTGCAGCTCAACTAAAGGTTTTTTGCACTGACTTGGACTGCTTCCTATTCATCTCCAAACACTTCCCATCCTGGAAAACAGGTTTTTAAAAATAAAATTCAAATGCCCACCTGTATGGGAAGATGGTGAACTAACACTCCACTATCTATTTCTTGTCAAGTAATTCACTTTCTCCTGAGGTCAACAAGCTTTGTGTACTTATGACCCAAACTTCGCATGTGCTGCGGAGGCAGTATCTGGCTTTGGAAGAGGGTGGCTGGAAGGTCAGGAGAATTCAGCACAGAACACAGGTTGTCCAAAACCAGCCCTCAGTGAGCACAAAGCAAAAGGGAGCTTACTTTCCTTCTTGAATGTTAATGCTTGACATTTTATTCCAGTATATATTAGATTACTCAGCAACAGCGACACTGATTCCTTTTATGTTTCTGCCGCGGCAGCCCTTTCAGTGTTTTTTCTACAGAACCTGTCCCCAGAGCACTCAGCAACTACATATGTCCCAGGTCTTTAAACACAGATCATAACCCATGCTCATAAAACCTTTCTGGCCAGCAAGAGACTGGCCAAAATATTCTTCTGGGAAGACTTTTGATGCTCAGTAATCATGTATCACTAAAAATACTTGTGATATCCATTTGAAATCTCTGTCTGCCATGCTCTCCAAAATGGACCAGTGTTACCAACAGACCCATTCCAGTGCTTTGTTGTTCTGTGCAGCTCTAAGAAATCATAAGGAAAAGAAAAACAATCATCTTCCATTGTTACAGACTTCTGGATTATGCTCAATTAGATCTTTGAGGACACTGTTTATGAAACAGTTAACCTGTTTCGTAACAAGGAGGGAGCTTCACAGACTGGAGGAATATCCCTACTAATACAGCTTCAGATCAAAGATGCAGAATAGCCTTCAAACAACACCCTTCTTCCCCAAGCACAACTCCTAAGGCAGCGAAGCCTTACATACTCAAAACGCTCTTCAAAGGCAGATCTAAAAATTACAACAGTGGAGCAAGTGACATTCATGGATAGAAAGGCAACATGTCAAATTTCTGTCCCAGCAGCATCCCTCACAAGCTATAGGATCAGCTGCACAAATTTACCGATTTGCCTCTGTATGCTAAACCTTAACTGCCATTTACAGACACCTCCTCCTCCTGCCACATGATGCCTCATCTGCTGGAGATTCCTCCTGTCACCTCTCTCCTATCAGCTATCTTGAAATTGCTGCTATGCCAAGCAGGAAAATGCCACAAACTCAAAGCTATTTGCAACATATCAGCTAGCTTGCTATCCCAAAAGTGGCCATGCTACAAACCAAACTCAGGCAGTTTTCCTCCAGCAGATTTCAGGTTTGAAAACAAATGCATTAATTGTGAAACTGGTGACAAAACCGGTCATGATACCACAATGAGGTTTTGCTAAAATACTGAAAGCATCACTGCTTCTATTCTGCACAGCTCTGAATAAAGCAGTGTTTCTCTTTTTTCGGCACATAGTATTTTCATAAATTACTTCTTCTACTACTTCTGAATATTCTCCCTTAGTACTTTTCTGATGGGCCTCCTCTACCTATTTACTCACTTTTTTTTTTTATGAAAAGTTTTCCTCCCTCTTCTTAACTGATTTTCTCTTGACCACCTGGCTTATCTATTCCCCTTTTTCTAACAACCGCATGGACTCCTGTGATGTTGTAATTTTTGTTAGGATTAAATAGCATTAGTACTTGTTAAACTCAAGTATTTTAGGATGACATTCATTTATTCTCAGTCTAGCTTCCTCTTTTATCAAAAATTCAGTCATGGCTGTTTCTTAGCAACAGATTTATCAGAACAGATTTGCATGAAAATCAAATTCTCTCAAAAAGGAACTGCTGAAGGAAGCATAGCCTTATTCCTGACCATCATTAAAAGCAAATGCTACAAAGCAGAAGAAAAGGGTTTTGTAATTCCATAAGAAATTTAATGAACATACGTAGAGCATTACCACCAGTTGAAGTATAGATGACCTTATAAACTTTCCTAACTAATGCAACTCTGAACTGATCTGCAAAAATAATCTTCTTGCCTTCAGAGACTGAGAGGAAAAGACAAAACCAAAACAGCAAACCATGCACAGCGACAATCCTCTTGCTCTGGACTGGATTAAAAATTGGCATCTGCAATGGTCACACAAAAATAGGTCTCAATGGGCCAAGCTGCAAAAGGCAGATATATGCACTTCCCAATCAAAAATGCACACCCTAACTTAAAGCACAGCAATATTAGGTAACCAAGAAATGGACTTCAGGGCAGGGCCGTAATAAGTATTTCATTCTCTTGTATCACCACATCAATAATATAATTTCAGTAAACTGCAGGTTCCTAATTTTCAGCCTTTAGAAAGAATGCGAATTTAGAAATAATTTACAATTTAGAAAGAAAGAATCCATTTTCACTCAAAGATTTTTCTACACCTGACTTCTCTGTACCATATGAGGTTTTCCTTTCCTTTTTTTTTTCTTTTTCCTTAATCCAAAACAATGTGCTAAGCTCCAACCAGGTAGTTCATAAAAAATATAGACCAAAGCAATTCAGGGATAGGGTGAAAGAGTCAAACCAAATATGGAAGCATGAAATCCCATGAGCAGATAAAGTGAAATAGAAATATCAAGAGTCTAATTCCCTTCAACTTAATATCAACCACGAATAAGTTATTATATTGACAGTCATTCAAAATCCCTATGAATGACAGTGGAATCTGGAATGCTGTCTTTTTATTAAGAATGATGACAACCTTTTTGGCAAATACAGTCTCCTGCTGCTGTGGCACTTATTTGTGGCACTTAGTTATATCACTCATAGGTAGCATCTATAATATATGGCTGCACATGAATTATGTTAGGAATGGGTTAAAGTAATTTATCTGTATTACTACCAAGAGGCAATGACAAAAAGGTAATTGCCCATATTTGTACCACTACATTATAGAGAATGACAGTTTTATGTCTTCATAATGTTTAACTGAAAATCTATAAAATCCATTTCTCTTTCTTGCTGAGAAATTAATATAGGACCAAAACCTCAAATTCCAACTCTGGTCATGCTCAGACAAAACTCCCACTGAAGTCAGTGGGAATTTTGCCAGGGAGAGGATTAAAGACGATATGATTTGCTGCATGCTATCAGACACGTAAAAGCTACAGAGCTATATTTTCATTATGATGCTGCTGGTATTATTAAAATTAGCAAGATTCTGGTCTTTCACCTTCCAGGCACACAGTCATGTGGGCTTGCAGAAGAAGGAGAGATGCAAGGCAGACAAGCGAGCTTGCTGGAGGGTGCTTAATGCTGAGCTGGGAGCCAGCAGAAGTGAATCCCTCCTGCGTTATCTCCCTTTCTTTCTCCTCTTTAAGGCCCAACAAAATGCAGGAAAGAGCAAGAAAGCAAGCCTTGGTGCTTAGCAAAACTGCATTAGCTGGATGGAGAGCAGCAAGTTCATCATCACAAAAAAGTACTGAAGCCATCCAGTATCTGTGCCATTCCAGCACTAAGAGCATGCCTAGGCACATACCCCATTTGGGAGGTTTTAGCCTGGACCTTGTGCCACAGAGATATGACACATCTGAAGGGAGATGGCAGGAAGCAGTCAACACATAACAGCTTCACTGAGCTTCTGCCAGGGGTGGCTGGACCACACCTGTAACTAGAGGAGTCTTCTATCCCTAGGGGGTTACCTGGCTCTGCAGGGAAGGGACAGTGCACTTTCTTAGTGTTCTCAGATTTTGCTGGCAGCTCCATCCACTTGCTCATATTACCTTAAATGGATACAGAAACTCTTAAAAAAAAGTAAATTCTTCATCAACTGAGTGTTTGGAATGGTTTTGTTCTCCAGTACAGTTTCCAGAGGCATTAGAATTTGGTTTGTTAAAACAGTAACAACTCTTATGTTATCAACAAATTTCTTCATGTTTTCGTGGTGTGGTAGCAGACCCAGGGAGCAAAGACAGAACAACCTGAAACAGCTAAGTTTTCTAACCAGCCCACAAAAATGAAGCAAAAAATAAGTCCTGATGTATTCACCCATTTAAATTTTTATAAGAAAACTGCTGAAGGATCTCACTACAGATATCATTTCTTAAATGAAACCTCATTTTTAAGAGTATGATTACAACAGATTACTGACCTTTTGTCTCACTAGCAATGCCATCTGGCACCAATTTAATTTCAAATTGCCAAGCAATTATTGCTAAAAAATTAACTAATATTCACACTTAACAGATATTTTTTTAAATTCTGAATTAAAAAAATATATGGCTAGGGACCACTGCTCCTTACAAAACAAATATCAATACAGTACTAATGATTCAAATACCAGCATAGAGACACTGGAGTCCTGAATTTAAAATAAGATAATCCTATTGAATTAAACTCATTCATCTGGGTTCTAAAGCAAGTTTCAAAGTATGTATCACACAAAAATTAATTCACTACTAGTAGTAAAAAAATGAGATTACTTTATTCAATGTGTTAGTAACACATGAGTAAAACTGCAATATATAGCATATTTTATGCATAAAGATCTCTTGAAAAATCATTTTGTAGAAAAAGTGAAACTACAGGTAAATGCAGATCTTACGTGATATCTGGCTATTATGGATTAAACACCACAAAAATTTTACAGTTTCGAAGTTTAAATTGCATTGCTTCAATTGGCTAGCATTTCCTTTTCATGTTAAATATCTGGCAGGACCTAAGATGGATGTCTCCTCCTTCAAATGTTAACAGACAGTAAAATTCAAGCTTTAAAATCTACTATTCCCAAACAGTAGGAGTAGTAGTAATTACAAATGAGAAGTATTTAAGTTAGTCTCTTGGTTAAAGGATCTGACTCATACTTTTCTCCATCGCTACTGATTTTGAGTTTCTCACCGTTTTGCATCCCATACAGATACATTCACTGCTGGACAGATTGGTCTGTTAGCATTTTACAGCTACACAGCACAAACAGAAATGCAATGCAAGGAAAGACATGGGAGAATCAGGCTGCACAAGCCGTGCACTTGCAATGTGTAGGCAGCAACGGTAAAATGTTTCAGGATGCTAAAGAAAGCAGTTAAACATTATATAGGACAATTCAATGTGGTACACTAGCAGACTTCCCTAGAATCCTGAAACAGATAACATAATTCAAGAGAAAGATGCAACTGCAGGTAGGACCACACAAACATGCACTAGTTTTCCCATCCATAAATGCAGTGATGACAAAATCCTGGATGAATAAACACCCCTGATTTGTTTTATAGAGGAATACAGTACTGTACTCTATCTGAGGTCAGAACCAGGGCTCTATTATAACCAGCATCAGAACAGACCTTTTGCAACCTGTAACATGCAGATGGAAATCCTCATGAATGTTGAGAGTTAGAATTACAATGATATTCTGTATTAAACAAATCTCACAGTAGCCTTATGGCACCCAAAGCAAGACCTGCATGACTCCAAACGGGAAAAAAAAGTTTTTTTGGAATTCCCACCCTTTGTGATTTGATTGATTGCACTAAGTCTCTCTGCCATCAATTCTCAGCCTCTCTGCTTCATCTGCTAAAGGCTGCCCTTTCCTGGAATGAGTAGCTGTCCCCTGGCAATCACTGATCAAACTGCTATCATGTAGGCCATTTACATATCACTAGTGGTTACAGCTGCTCTCACCATGGGCAAATTTCAGACCAGAACCCAGGAGCAAAACATGTTCGAGCCTTGCCATTGGGAACAACTGACTCCAGAGGCCACAGCATAACGTCCTAATGGCAGGTAACAACTTCACCTGTGTCCCAGGGTAGTTGAGTTCAACAGCAACAGGTTATATATACATTTGGATTCCAACAAAATGTGAAGTAGCAGCAGACAAGGGAAATGTGGCATCCTCTTTAGAAAGAAAAAGCAGTTACGATAAATCTTTGCTTTCCTCTTGAAGAGGTACATGGCCCTTCATGGGTTTTTTTGAGACAATGATAAAGTGTGATTCTTTACTTGGAAAGAGACTATGCCAACTCCCAAGGGAAAAACAAAACCTACATATGGGAAAAGGTAACCTGTTATACCACACAGCAAGTAGAAAGCTGGTCTCAGCATGTTCTGCCTCAAAAACTGTACCTCAGGTGCCCAGATAAAGGAAGTGCTCAGGCAAACCGCAGTGAACTTACCTGATTTTGATTCATAGTCTCGTAAGCAAACAAATGCAGAGTTGGTGATTTGGGTGGTATTTAAAAAACATTGCATGTATTTAAAAATTATACAGCTAAGCAATTAGTAATAACGAGACCTGTGTGGCAGAAACCTTCACAAGACCCATCAGGGATTGAGACATATATTAATAGCTACTTGCTACCCAGAAGACAGACATCACCAGGCAGACAGTTACATTACAACATAGAGGTACTACTTCAGACTGCCAAAAAATTACTTGTGGCTTATAAAACTGAGACAAACTGACTTGCTAGGTCATCTAATCACCTGACATTAATGGAAAAGTCAATGAGCAGGACTTACCATGAGAAAGACAACACTGATACTCTTTCACACTTGACTTTTATCTCATACTTAAGGCAACATACACATTTTTGAATCTGAATGCAAATGGACGTATTATGTAAATGTTTTCACCTACAAAGTATAGACTTATTAAGATCTCACATGTTGTTCTAATTTTGATAGTTATTATGTAGAGGTACATTCAGCCCTTCAATTTTTCCCTGAAACTGTCCATGAACTGTCTTAAAAGTGAAGACTTAAGTGAAGCAACTTCTTATGACCATGCATTAACTGTATAGTAGAAACTGCACCAGGAATCTCTGACACGGCTAGCCGTATTGACCTTTACCCTGGGAGATGAGGATGATCTGGGGATCATCCTCATCTGGGGATGAAAACTGTGAGCTAACTTATAAGCTATGACGTCAGCATCATGCTAGGTCTCATAAGTAAGCATTACAATTGATTGCATGACATACACCTTTAGAAAAAGAAAGCGGAATTCTGGTTTAGGCAACAGGGACGTCTGCTAGTGTAAAGACATTACAAACACTCAGCATGGGCTGAGAAACAAAATTAAAGAAACATTACCCAGCCCTCAGGCAAAGGTTTATATAGAACCAACTGTTTTCTTGGATCTTGCTCCCTGAGGCAAGGATGACGCATCTCTTCCTGAGGAATCATCGACTTCAGTGCTGTAGACACTATAATTTTGCTAAAACCATTCCAGGGGAAAATACGGTGACTCTTCAGTGGATCATGCCAGTCATCAAGAAACTGCACAGCCAATTGCCCATCCGGAGTTTCACCACTTTCTGGTTTCTGACTCTAACCCCTAATACCAGCTATACGAAGTTATTGAGGAAATTTGATCCATGGTGTCATTGATATGTGGTTCCCAACACAAACTTCTGTATTTTCCTTCTGCATATCAGCTATCTTGGGAATATGTCATGGTTAGAATAGCCAGTTCAATACTTTGCTCCTTTTGAATGTGTAAATAGCACACTTTTAAGTGGCAAGAATAAATGCAATGTATGAAAGACAGTGTCACATTGGGGTTTTAACTTATTCTGAGACACTATTTGGGATTTTACTGATTACAGTGGCAATGTATTAGGAAACTAGATCTGAAGTTTGCTACAATGAAAACTGAAGAACTCATGGCATTATCAAATGTCATACTGGGAATAAACTATGAATTTGAAAACTACAGTGGAAAAGCAAATTGCATAAATACAACAACAAAGTGGTTTTAAATTGTTCTTCAATTACCAGAGCAAGAACTCCAATTCACATTAATTTTCATCTGTCTTTCAAACACACCTTTCTATTCTCTTCACTGACACTTGTTTTAGAAAACTGCACAGCGTATTCACTTTTAACAGGTAAAACACACCGCCAAAAGGTCTTTCAATACAATCACCTATATATTAAAAAACACTATTTTTTGCCTTTTTGCAACAATTCTCGTGGAACTACAAAATACAAAGAACTGCTTATTATGTGCTCTGCACATTTTCATTTAGAGCCTGATTACTAACATAATAGAGAAGAAAGATCAATTACTCAACCTGAAAAATGATCTTTAAATTCGTTTTACCTTTAAAATAGTAACAGAAGTATAAACTACTCTATGAAATTAACCTTTTATTCTTTAAGTATTTTAATGATGAAATTAGATGGAAATTACAATTTCTCAAGATACAAGTATTCAATACACGCTGTTTGTATCTTTTTTTTCTCATTTAAAAGAACAAAATATAGACTTCTACAACAATACCACTAAGTTACAATTAATGTTCATTAAAAAATAAACACTTGTTTGCATTTTTACACTAATTTAGATTATCAAGAACATTAAGACTTATTTCTTATAGTGTTGACTGCCTAAGCTCCTGGGCAGTGTAAATGGCTATTTTCACTCTTGCTTTTACTCAGCTTCATTTTTTGATCGTTCTCCCTAGATAATAACACCTTGCTCTACTGAGTCTGCAAACCCTATATTAAGAGTATTTCAATGGCAAGCTTGCTACCACTCAGAAAAATATCAAACACATCTCAGCATCGTCTTCTATTTGGCATTTTCAAGAATCTAACATTTTATATTGAGTGAATACATTCTTTAAAATAATTGTGTCTACCAGCTTAATCAACAGCACAATTTACCTGCAAGTCTTACTGAAAGCTCCTCTTAGAAAAAGAACTAACCTTTATATTGAGACTGTTTCTTCTAGATACTGAGGATATATCAAATTAGTTCCAAAAGCGTATTTTACATGGATAATGATAAAAAAGCATACATGTAAAATACACTGCATAACCACAACTGTTCAAAGAGGTGAAAAATTTGAAATCTCCTATAGGTATACAAAGCAGACTTGGTACAATACTCAGAGATCTGCTGAGCTCCCAAAAGAGAAAAATGTGGCAAAACATTTCAGAAGCAAGAAAACTAACACATAATCTGCTGCAGTCCAAATACAGCAATCAGGTTAATGGGAAAATATGACATACCCTAGTAAAAAGCAAAAAAAAGAGAAAAAGCTGGACATAAACTGTGACATAATCGTTTCATTTGTGTACTCCACTTCATTAGATCTGTCAAGAAATCCAGATGGTCTGGGCCACCAGCAAAGTCACAAAGCAAAACATATCCTTCAAATCACAGTAGTGATGTTTTCTCAAAGTAGTTTGGAAAATAAGCAGAGCTTACTTGAGTATTTAACCAACCAACATTTTCTATGTTAAGTAGTGAGTAGAGGAAGCATGGCTTGACATGTAAAAGTTGCTGTCTTATGGCCAACAGCTGAATATGTAGTCATTTGATTTGAATACCCATACATCTAATTGAAGGTACATATTAAGTGCACATACATTTAAATTAAATAGATACAAAACTACTGCAAACAGGGTTTGAGGGGTGCTTTATAAATAGAGTAACTAGTAAACATGCTATAAAAATATGATCACGGAATGGAATTTCACTGTTTATCAGAAAACAAAAACAACAATAGCGCATCCATAACAACAGATAATAGGTGAGGAACTCAAATGTTTATATATTTTCTAATGCACTCCACTATTACTAATGACATACAAGATGTGATCAATTTACAGGCAGTGAAAAACACAATGATACGGAATTATAAAGCTTTATTGGCCTTTTAAAAGTAAGTTCATTGAGTACATGTTTTATAAATACAGATTTTCCAAAATGTTATGGTAGCATTTGTGAATAAAACCAATGACTGTCTGTTATTTAAAAGAATATGAAACAGTTTCAAAGAAAGAATTAGAGGGAAGAGAAGAAGAAAAAGCTCACTGTTTGCTGATGGATCACAGCTATGAATTCTTTAATCACAGAATCACAGAATGGGTCAGGTTGGAAGGGACCATAGTGGGTCATTTGGTTGAACCTCCCAGCTCAGTCAGGGTCATCACAGAGCACATGGCACACAATTGCATCCAGACAGTTCTTGAATATCTCCACTGAGGGAGACTCCATGACCTCTCTGGGCAACCTGTTCCAGTGCTTGGTCACCTGCACAGTAAAGTTCTTCCTTTTATTCAGATAGAACTCCCTGTGCATCAGTTTCTACCTGTTGTCTCTTGTCCCAGTGTTGCCAACCATGATGTAATGCTATGGTAGAAGGTAATTTCATGCTATCATTTAGAATATTATTTTTTTCCAGGTATGAAAAAATAATTCAGAAAAGAATGCTTATTTTCTGTACTTTGATATTGACTGAATGACTCTTCCAATTTTTAAACTAAGCCTGAAATATAAAAAAGACCCAGGAACATAAAGCTCTGAATGGCAGTGGAAGACATCTAAAATGTATTTGTCAAAGTCTCTGGTCTTGGGTTTGTGCAGTGGTGTGGCACCCCAATTCTGCTCTCACACTAATAAAGCCAATAATATCAATGAAACAGTTATGTTTAAAAAAAGGTCTCAGGAAAAAAAAATCAAGACTTCTTTCCTGTTTGGTCGACATGGCTGATGATGAGCCCTACTCTGCTTACATAAAGGAAAAATCAGAGCCATCATTAGAAAGTCATGACTTTACCCTCTACTTGTTTGAATATCAGATGGTTCCCTGAAATCTTATATGGTTGTTCTTGTCATTCCAGCTGAGGAACAAAGTTGCAATGAAAATGTGTATGCAATGAGACAAGTTTCCTCCTATATTAAGACATAATCTGCTTAGTAACACTGCTGTGAGTTGCTGCCTCCAGAGATTACAGGGGAATTGCCCTCTTCAAAATAAAAGCAGTTTGGCTCTACACTGGCTGTAACTCTGCTCCAGGCCAGGACACAAATGCTTATCTACCACACTCCATGCAGCTGCAAAAACATAGCTAATCATGGAGGTTGCTATTAAAATTAGAAGGATATAGCATCTCTATATGAAAACAATACACGCTCTAATGTGGGCTCTTTCAATCTATCTTTTATGATGAAAACAAGGGAAACAGTTAACCTGAGGTTGATTAAAAGACAGTAACGTTCTGCAAGTTCAACCATACAGTCTACATGCATGTGGAACTAAGCAGCTATATTTATTTCCAAACAATGCATCATTTCTGATTTGCAGAGTAGATTTACTTTGTATGAACAAAAGAAGAACAGAACAAATGGAATTCAGCTTCAAAAGTTTGGGTATACACATTCCTACAGAAGTGGGACGATGACGTGCTGTAACACATGTGAAATACACAGCATCAGCATTCTCAGTGCTCCCTATAATGCTGTATTCGTATTTCTCAACACTTCCAACTGTCCACAAACTCTTGCTCTGGAGATCAGAGGACAAAATCTGGAACAACATGGATCTACATTTAATTTGGAATACTTTACAACATCACATAATGATGACAAAGCCCTTCAAAAGGATATTCCAAGACCCTGTACAATTGTGCCCTATGGAGAATAGAGCTTACCACAGCTCACAAAGGAGGATATTGAGCTCTCTTAAGAGCAGAAAACAGAACGACTGAAAGCTGGAAGGAAGAGAAGAAGCCAGAGAGAATTATGAAGATGCAGAAAGTACTAAAAACCTTCAGGTAAGCTTTTGGAGTTTTTTTTTGAAATAAACATCAGCAAAATATTTAGTCACCCAATTCACTAAAAACTTTCAAATTATTTCAAATGTTAAATATACAACCGGAAAAGGACAGCTGAATTAAAAAGAGGTTAGAAAGGATGCATATTTTATCTTTTGAAAAGTAACTTCCAACTTTACAAAGTTTTTAAGCATTTAAACAGATGCAAACGAACTGATGGTCTTGATGGTGATGATTAATTGTCAACTTATCATAAATGGCAGGGTAAAGGGATTGACAAACTGGACCTCTGCATGAACGCTGTTGAGCAAGGAGCCAGCTGGAAGTGTATTGGTCATTTCCCCATGGCAAAATTCCGTATTTTCTTTAGTTTTTAAGAAACCATGCTCAAAAATTGGCTTTCTTAGGAAAAATAGACTTTTAGTGCTTCTGTTGACAGTGAAAAAAAAAAAGAAACCAAACAAGTAATTCCTGCAAGAACTATTTGAAGTAAAATTGTTTTCAACTAGCTGTCCACAGGTTTTCTTGGCATTGTCTGCTGTTCCCAAGGATCTTGATCTTGCTCCCACTGAAATGCATGTTTTTCTTCACTGCTGCCTGGGAGAGATCCAGCTGGTAGACAAAGGCAGTGGAAAGGCTGAAGACTGCCTTTCACAGATTAGGGTACTCAAGACATATTGCCATGAAAACGTCTCATAGCAGCCTCTGTCTGACCTGGCTGTGAGCTTCCATGACTCTTATAAAAGAAAGACATGATCCCCAAACACCTTTCTGCTGGAGCAGCCTTTGTGAATGCCCTCACCTCGCCTTTCCTGGCAGGCAGCTGCAATAAGCACAACACTGGGCTCTGCCTGGGAACAAGCCACTTGCTTGCAATATAGACCTGGCCACTGGTCAAACTTTGACCAAATTCAGCACAAAGAGGTTTATTTAACAGAATGAATGATATGACTTGCCTCAAACCAAAACACCCCCAGCAGTGCTTCCTCTCCAGTCCCCAACCTAATCTATCCATCAAACTACTCAACAGCTTATCTAAGTATGTCTCTGAGTATATTAAATGTCTATTTAAAATAAATTCTAGTACAAATAAACCCCTTCTAACAGAACATTAGAAATATGTTTTTATTTTAGTTTCATGTCTGGCACAGGGGAAGAAAATAGCAACTCTGCCTTTAGACATTTCATAGCCGCTTTTATTGCTCAGTGAAACAATATAAAAGCTTTTTAACGTCAAATCCTGGCTGTTCAGCAACTTTTACCACGTTAATGTTTCCTGCATGATTCTTAGTTTCAGTCTCACTTTATTTTAAGGAGGTCAAGAATTTGTAATTAGCTGAGCCCTTTGTAAACCAACACCATTTGGGCAGATCATAATCTCTACAGTTACAAGCAATGTCACTTACAATCAGGCTGAAAGACAGGAGCTAGTCAGTACCATAATTTCCACATTAAACGTTTAGCTCCCTTAGTTTTAAGAGGCTCTGTCCACATACTGAAAAGGAACCATTTTAGGAACATGTAGTCTTTCCATCAAGCATTAAACTTCCGTGTTAAGACATTATTAGTAACAAATCAGGTGCTGCAATCCATAAGGTTCTGTGAATACCTGCATGAAGTAATGGCGCACCATGTGGCTAACATAATGTAGTACAAAATATGTAAGAAGGATATTCTACAATATAGATATAAAAATATATATATTTCAGTGGTGCATAAATCAGTTGTTGTTTATTAAAGTTACCTCCATGATTACATAAAATCCAAAATACTGTGTCAGTACATACTGAAACATTTGAAGGTCAAACCTATCCCTCTATGATAAAGATGAACTGCAAAGTGCTACAAAATAAATTACAAAAAATTACGTAAAATCCCCAATCAATAACTGTGCATATTTATGCATATAAATATTATGAATCAGAAAGAACTACCTTTTAAAGTTAAATATTTCAAAAATCAACGGCCAAATTCCAGCTCTTCGAGTTTGCTTTTTCCCTGCCAAAAGAAAAGGGTTCAGATTCTCACCTCATTTATTTGGAAACACATTGTGAGCACATAGTTGAGATATGCTGACTTTGTACCAACAAAACCTCAAACTGGAATTTCAGATACTGGTCAAGCATTGCTCATGATCCAACACGTTTGATGCAAGTCCACTGACTTTAGTTCAGAAATTGCTGCTAAATGATTCTCAACTGATCTAGAATCAGCTCAATGACATCAATATTATTTCAACAGGAAGACAGATGCATGGTTAAGCAAGAAGTCTGAGAAGAAAATAATTAAAAGGAAGTTCAAAGTGAATCAGCAATCAGAAGAGAAAGTTATGATCTCTGGAAAATAAGACCATGTCTACATAGACTTAGGGAGGAAAAAAGGCAAACATTCCTAATATTGTTTTTGAGGAATAGCAGAACACTTGTTGTCATCCAACTTCAAACAGAACTATGATGGATATTCTTAATTGCTGCCATCCCTCCCCAGATCACCACAGTATGTGCAGGGCGACAAAGACAACACGATTCCTAGGTCATCAGTAGACTTCCAGTTCTGTCCGCTTTACTTTAGTGTGGGGAGGAGAACACATCTTTGGGACAGATTTTTAGCAACTGCAGCTCCCCATCCCTAACCAGTAGCAAGAGAGAGGAAATATCTCACTACATAGGCCTAGAAGAATGCAAATGTGGACAGATTTCTTGACTAAAAAGGATATTTCCAAAACTTGAGCACAGCAGGAATAAAGAGCTTGGAAACAAGAGGCTCAAGAGAACACAAGAAAAAAGCTGAAGGACTAAGAGTCTTAAAAGGCAAAAAGCAAGTAAGTTTATAGAGATATAACAAAAGAGTCAAGACAGTATTGTAGAAAGAGAGGCATGGTGTATGGCTGTAAAAGACTGCAGAAAAGAAACGACAATGGTGTTACAATGGAAGAGTGAAAATGGCTGAAATTAAAAAGCAGTAACAATGAAAAGCAAATACTGGAGAGACAGAACAGTATCTACTCTGGTTTTTTACTACACATAATTGTAAGGAATTAAAATCAAACCGTATCTGAAAAATGTAATAAAATTGGACAGAAACGTAAGCATCTATCTCAGTTTTTTGCTGCTAGTATTCATAGCTTTTGGTAAAAAAGAACAAACAAACCAAGCAGGAACTTCATATTTATTAGAATTCCTTAAACTGAAAAGATCAAAGTAGAAACTCAGGACTTGATAGGTAAATAGAATGAAAATTAATTTCTAGCACTGTATCTAAATGCCATACTTGCTCTTGCAACATGCACGTGCCTTCACTTAGCTTTACGTGTTAAAGTCTTCTCTGAAGTATACTGAAGCATATTCTGTAGCATGCTTCACAGTTAAATATGAACAGTTAAGCCTTTAAGGCTACAATCTGAAGGGACAGCCACATACTATTGTTATTCTTGTTCTTGGCTCAGAATCAGCATTCTGTCCTACTACAAATTTTTATTTTTATCTAAACTTATGGACTATCTCGAATAAGCATGACCTAACTGAATGTGTAAGTGGTGGTACCGCTTCAATACCCAAACACACTAATAGTACTGCCACCTTTCTTTATACATTTTAGACTCTCCATCTTCCCGGTAAAGTCAGTGGAACTACATCCATAATAAGATTTGCAGGGCCAGCTCTGCAATTTACTGCTTCATGATTTAAGACCATATCCTGCAAATATACAAGAACTTAACTTTAAAGAATGTGAGCATTACCACTGAAATCAGTGAGCTTACAGACACACTCAAGTAATGTAGAAGTTTTGCAGAGATGTTAATGCAATAAAATAAAAGCAGCTTTGCAGTTCACCTTTGATAAATATTATTTATAAAACCAACATCTTTCCAGTTAAGTTCAAACAGAAAAAAATAGTTGACAGAGGAAACAATATAATGTCATTTCATCTCAATGTCATTTTGGAAGATACAGTGAGGACATGGCAATAGGAAAGAGTGTGGTAGCTTATTTCTGGACTTTCTTGAGTTTTTAGCTGCCTCAGGGCTTGGCTTTGCCCTGCTCTTGCAAAAACAGCTACTGATTTGAATGTACTCCTACAGTTCTCCAAACAGAACCAATGTCTAAAAGAGAATCCAAGGGAGGTGACACTTCACTGGGCAAGAACACTGTCCACTCCCTACTGTGCAGCATACAATTCCACAAGCTCAACAGCCCCTCTCTCATCTTTTCCTTATTTCATTTACCCATCCAGTGGGATCTTATGAAATAAAACAAAACCTAAAAGAAACAGAATAAAATGTGAGAAATCATGCTTTAAAAAAAAATAAAATCAAAGAAAAATTAATACAAAAGACCAAACACAAATGAATACTTGACAATCGAACACATACACATAAAATGCATTTAAAGCATACATAAAATGTTACATAAAAACTGTATATGAATTTATGAAAATGACAACATTTGCTCTATCTTGTGGCCAAAGATTTTGTTTACTAAAAATGTATAGACCGTGCTATACATTTGTCTCTAACATATAAAAATACTCATATTGAGATGTAATGCAATAAACATAGAATTTTTCAACCAGGGACTGTACTATGCATGGGTTAGAAAAACTTCAGTCGGGTATTCTGCCTTGTGCAAAGGTTTGTGGTGAACAAGCCTGGTGTGCACAGTCAAGTTCTCTGTCTTTAGTATGTTACACCAGCTAAGTGAAGGGTACCGCTCTACAGCACAGAGATAGTTTAAGTACAACACCAGGGTCCTCTGTCACTTTCCACACCTCAGCTCTGTGCACATCATCCAGGCTTCTGCCCTTAATGTCATTAAATGACTTTGTAATGGCAGAAAAACAGTGGACCTGGAGGAAATATTAGCCAATGATCTTGACATTTATTGTTTTTAAATATCAACAGGAACTTAAACATCAATAACTAAATATGATGGCATGTTGAAACACAAGTGAAAATCCCTGGGACACGTTCTGTTCTGAGATGAAGGTGAATCATATTCCCCAAACCTTATGTGACTGTCTACGGCTAAGAACTTTTAAAAATGCTATGTAGGGCTCTGTGTAAAATTCAACTAGCTGACTTTGTGGCACAAATACTTCCTAGAACAGCATTGTCTTACCCAGTCTGTTGTTATCTGATGCAGCTGAGTTATTACGTACATCACTGTTGACAGTCACCATTACTTGTTCTAATGACATTTGAAAAAAATACATGTGAGAATTATACTAATCATCTGCAAATGTAAATTTCAGCAGTAGTTTCTGTTTATTTGTTTTCGGGGTTTTTTTACCTTGCTTTAATAAGTCCTCAATGTTTGTAAACACTGAAAGCTTATCAATATTCCACAGAAATTTAAACAACAATTCAGAGCCAAATCTTGATTTGCTTTAAATAATTGGAACTTACATTATCAGTTTCAAGAGAAGTTGAATTTGACTGTTAGTAACAATTATTAATTCATTTACACTGCATTTTCTTGCTTGTTCTGACCTTGAGGCACTCTTAGTACTTCTACCCTGAAAGTAGGTAATCACACATACAGAAGTTGAACGTGCTAGCTTGGGCAACCCACATTTCTACAAGCATGAGGCAAAATGCCTTTTCTTTGAAGCAATTAATAAGGTTTAGCATAAGGTGTCAGGAAAAAACAAAAGGATCTGCTAATTCATAGACAAAAATATAGTATCGGTCTCATTTCAGAACAGTAAGTAATTTTCTGAAGGATTTAGAAGTTTAGAAGTTACAGGTTAAACGAAAAAGGAGAGATGTTGTTGGGGTTTTGGTAGTCTAGAACTGAGAGCTACTGCGTGGTTGCTACTTTCCCTTCAAATTTCCTAGGCCATTCAGACTTCCTCTGTGGAATTTTGTTTTTTGAAATATGTGAGATTGCATACATTCTTATCAACTAAGTCAAAGGACACATACATGTATTTATATAAACCCACACATCTATACCACATTTCTAACATCAAAGCAAATCATTGCAAGTGCAAGTTTTTTTGCCTTTTAGTTTGTTTCTTACCTGGTCTGCTGCAATCACAGTGAAATCATATTGCTGTGTTTAAAGTCATCTCTGAATTTTGAGAAGTTTCAACTGATGAACTACTACTCTGTGAGTAGCACACAGACAAACACAGATAGAAAACGGATCTGCTTACAACTCTTGCAAACTTCAGATCATGGTAAGCCATATGCAGGGAGGTGGAGGGGGCTGGGAAGGCAGCATAACTATTTTAAGGGAAGTAAACCAACGTGTTCTTGCAAACCACCAGAGGTGCTTAGGGACATGGTTTAGTGGTGGACTTGATCTTAAGGGTATTTTCCAACCTAACGTATTCTCTTATTCTAAATATAGAATAGTTGCATTTGTGTGTATATTAGTAATCCTAGTAGTCAACAGTGGTATCTAAAACAACCACTATGAAAGAAGACTCAGACCTAGGACCTAAGCATCTACAGGAGTCAAGAAGTCCACAAGAGAGTCCTGCAGTCCTACTGAAGGCAGAAGAATTAATCACAATGAATTTTTAAATGTATTATTAAATCTTTGTTAAATAGAGCAACGAGGCTGGTGAAGGGACTTGAACACAAGTCCTATGAGGAGAGGCTGAAGGAGCTGGGGTTGTTCAGCCTGGAGAAGAGAAGACTCAGGGGAGACCTCATCACTCTCTACAACTATCTGAAAGGAGGTTGTAGCCAGATGGGGGTTGGTCTCTTCTCTCAGGCAACCAGCCATCAGACAAGAGGGCATGGCCTTAAGCTATGCCAGGGGAGGTTTAGGTTAGATATCAGAAAGAAATTCTTTACAGAGAGAGTAATCAGCCATTGCAATGGGCTGCCCAGGGAAGTGGTGGATTCTCCATCCCTGGAGGTTTTCGAGATGAGGCTGGACGTGGCACTTAATGCCATAGTCTAGTAACCACAGTGGGGTTGGATCAAGGCTTGGACTTGATGATCTCCGAGGTCCTTTCCAACCCGTCTGATTCTATGATTCTATGATTCTATTATTAGCTCTTAAAGAAAAAAAATTGGTTGACAGAAAGGAGTGCAGAAAATAAGAGAGAAAAGAAAACGGTAAAAGAAAAGAAAAACGTGAAAAAGAAGAAGAGTGTCTATTGACTTTGTTCACTGAAACATGGAAAGCAACCAGGTCAAATACGTAGAAATTAAAAGGATACATGAATACAGCATAATTATGGGGAGTGGGGTGGGGGGGAAGTGGTGTGTGTGGAGGGGATAAGAAGGGTCTAGAAGGACACCAATGAAATGGAACAAGGAAATAGGACTGAAGTACAAAGATGCAGAAACTGAATGAAAGTGCTTTAAAATAACGGTTCCAGAAAAAGTAGAAAAAGTGTCAAATCCATTAAGCAGCAGGCAATCTTAACCGGTACACTAGATCTCTGACTACCTGGAGTCATTGAGATAACAAAGGCAAAATGTTATGGGCAGTGGCTGTTTAGAAGATTTCTTATATCCTAACTTTCAGCCTCTTATTTGGCTTCTCAGAGTTCAAATGCTAAAATGCAGTCAGGTAAGTTGAGGCAAAGCCTGATTTTGGCTTGAGTTGCTGTCAGGGCACTGGATTCTGAGTTTAATATTAGTTTTAAAAGAACACTGCTGTTATATAAGCTGCCACTCAGACTTGCAGAGGAAAGTACAGTAAAGAATAAAAATAAAATCTCAAAATAAAGGTGGAAGACAGAAAAAAACTACCCTTTTTCCCTGTACAAGGAATGACAGAACTTCATTCATCCTTTAAAGGAACATTATGTCTCTGTCTCTCTCAAATGCAAATTTATCCAAGACAGTAAAGAAAATATTAAGTAGTTTAAAATGTAACCTGGTGATAACTTTATTTTCAATAGCAGCTTTTCATTCAAAAAGCTTTGAAATAGCACTGTATTAATTATTAGTTTTAAACAAACATCTTAAAGAATTTGGAGTACACTATTTTGAGAATATCAAATTTAAGTATAATTGCTCTCCCCCAAAGAGAAAGTGTAGTTTAAATTATGTTATTAATAAGGATCCACTTGAGCCACCAGTGAGGAACTTTTTTAATCCTACTTTCTGGAAGTACCACAGATGACTATCTCATGAGGTTTGCAGACCTGTATCTTGGATACTGGATGATCTGTAATGTCTTAAGAGTTTATTGTCATTTGGAGCTGAATAAAATGTCATTGACGAATTGTTCCTACCTTTTCTATTCATTAGAGAGGAGTAAAAAAACCGGTATGACAGCAAACCCCTATGTTTATACATACTGAACTGATTCTGAAAGAAGAACCTTTCATAAACATGATCCTTTTTATATGTAAAAAAGCCAATCTTTTTCCTTCTTCAACCAGCGCACAACAAAACACTGAGCCGTCACTGGCATCATAACATCTTCTCCATCATAACATCTAAGGTATTGCCATATTTGTGAACATCACTGTTCTGAGGATAGTCACACATCCACTGGCTCAATTTTCACCTGTACGAAACAATCTCAATCATTCTCCTTCTCACTGGTTATGTTCCCTACAAGCCCCCACCCAAGTCATTCAGAAAGGAAAATTTTACAACATGGTCGTATTCTGAACTTTCTTCTCAAAGCAAGATGCTAAATTTTAGATGTCTAAAATCCTTTATGCTCCAACAGGATTTGAAATAATGTATTTCAATGAGTTGTACATAAACTGGAGGTCTGCAGTCAGATTTTCTTGGTCATTACAAACCTGATCTAAACTCTGTCAGAGTAAATCAAAGTTTTCTGTAATGATGACTTAAGTGAATAAAAACATAAATTTTATATACTCACATCCCACTTGCCAGTTATGTCTCTACATAGGAGTTGCACAGATTTGGAGATCATGTATGTAAACTCAAGCATTCAAGGGAAAGTACAAGCAAAAGAAGTGGTGAGAAATTGAAACTTTCTATAATATAAAGTCTCATCCCACCTTCTCTCTTCACCAAGTGCATAAGGTTCATTCTAAGCAGAATGTTGTTTGGGGCCTTGATCCAAACAGAGTATTTTAAATCAAAAATCCATTTACATTTTTACTCTTTTCCACTGAAAAAATTCAAGCACACATGGCATGTATCTCTGATCTTTTTAAATGAACTGTGATTTATACGGAGGAAGCTCAAACTGCTGACTGGAAGGGATGAAGGCAAAGAGAATATGTAGTTGTGTTAGCTAAAAAGGTATTCTTATCAAATTTATCAGTTCCTGGTTTCAAGTAGGAAAGAAAATGAAACAATTTATTCCTACTTTTATTTGCTTCTTGGATCTAAGCCACTGCTTCAAAGAGCAGTGCTGGCTAATGCTGTGGCAAAATGAGGACAAAATGTCACCTAATTTTTATTGGAAAGCAAGAAGAGGCTCCTGTATAGGTTTCTGGAGAACGTTTGTTGCACAAAGAATAATGTCTTGCCTTCTAGAGCAATCCGGCAGAAGATAAAGTTACCTTAAGAAATCCATACTTCTTAGGATTTTGCAGATTTTGCATGCACCAGGTACAGTACTGCCTTGTGTTTCAGAGCACAGTAACACAAACGTTTAATTTTTTTTCTTCCTTCTAAGAATTGGTTTTACCCCCTGAAGTACTATATATGAACTAACACCATATTTTTAATTTCTGTAATTAAGAGCTCTAATGACAAGTATAAATATTACTTTTTTACCTAAAGACAAAAGCATGGATAGAAGACAAACAAATTAACTTATTAGTGGCCAGGGATTCACTGAAAATTCTGTACCTCAATTACACATCAGTGTTTCTTTTCAGATCAGATTTTCCCGTAACTGAATTTACTTAGCAGGTGAAAAAAGTAGGACCAGAAGAGATTAAATAGTCTATCCCGTGAAGTTGTACATCAAGATAAAGAGTCTTGATCCTTTTACATGTTCCAGTTGCTTACAACAGGAAGGCAGCACACAATAATATAATATCGTATTAAACTCAGGACTATTTACAGTAACCCAAAAGTAAAAAGTTTTTGTTCTCCTTTCAAATTCTTCAAAATATCCAGTATATTTTAAAGAATTCTTTTCCACTACCACTGTCTTTTCCTCTAATGTTTAAATTCATGCTCCACAGTTTGTAATTTTATGGATGCTGCCACCTGTATGAGATTTCCAAATAAGCTTAATAAATTTGAAGTAATCAACACCAGTGTTGCAGGCAGTATTCAATCTATTTAATGGTTTGTTTTTTTTATCTACAAGTTCATAAAATGAGAATGGGGGTTGAAGAGAATTATATATTCTTTAGTACAGGACCCTATAAAGCTGTTCTCACTGTGAACTAAGTTAGAATTAAGAGATGCTAAAACTCAACCTTTTTACTCAGCATTTTAGAGGCAAAAAATATTTTGGGATAACAGTCCTCTACATTGCTACCAAGGATCATTTAATATCTTGATCTGGTTTTCCTTAGTTTGATTTGGAGTTTTGATTTTATTTCCCAGTATGATACACTGGAAGACATGCTCATTTTCCAAGCAGGCAGAAGAAAACAAAACATTTGTGTTCTGCACTCTTAAGGACAAGATATTCCATCTTCCTCAATGAGACTCATTATCCTCATATCTTCAAACACACTATCCAAAAGAAGTTTCCTTTTACAGTGCTGAGGCTGCTGATGTAGTTGTTTTGCTTCCTATTGATTACTGAGAGCCAAGGACATTAAGGGATGAAGCTCAAACTACCAGTGCACAGAGACAGTCAGTACATACATCTTGGACAGCTTCTAATTCAGAGACAGGTTAAAGTAAAAAAGTGAGAGTGTGAATAAGCAACTGTTCAGAAACTTTAACAGAACCCTGTATTAACAGCATCTCTCCACAGAACCACACCAAACGCGCACTAATAGAAACCCAGTTCACAGGAAAGACCGTAGCAATTACTATCTGCATACACATTTTAAAATACGGATGGCTGCGGGTTACTTCACACTTCATTTGCATGAAACACTGTATGCCCAAGAGATCAATCAACAGATCAACGGATGCTTTCTCAAAGCTTTCTGCAAGTACTTGAAAAGTCAAAGCTGTTAGGAAAGAAGGCTCTTTACCTTATGACATGCCTAGGATTTGTGTTTAATACACTCATTGGTATGCATGTAAAATACAGAAACCCTATTGAACAGATACAGTTTTGATAACTGTCAGTTTATAGCCACAAGAAAGAAAATCAGAGCACATGAAAGGACAGCATAATTACGTCTTGTCCCTTTGAAAAAGAGAACCACTGTCAACTTTGAAACCATTCTGTCTCTACCCAAATATTGAAGACAACTCTAACAACACATGAGCTTGCATAATTCCAAGAATCAAAAAATATTCTCTATTTTCAAGACATGACCTTTTGACAGGACCTGGCAAGACAGTTTTTATATACCAATTAGGGAAATAATGTTGCTCATTACAGTACGAGTTACGGAACTCATCATATATATTCACATATATTCAATGATAATGGGATTATTCTGCTAACTGTTGCCTTGTAAAAATATTAACACCTTTGATCAGCTACAGTCTCATTGTTACTGAGCAATTCTCCAGCCTCCTTCCTATGGCATTTTATCTTAAGTCTGTGAAATCTGAATACTTCTTACAGGATGCATCTTATAGTTGCTTAATGCCTCTAGTAAAACAACTGTGGGATTTTTTTACTTCATAAATCTCAGCTGCCTTCCTTTAAAGTCACTACTAATCAAGCACATCCATGTGACAATTAAAGATCTTTCTTAAAAAAAGTGATCTATACATGGTCAATGATAAAGATAATGGAATGACAGCAACCAAGAGCCAAATGCCAGCCGGTCCCATAATGTTATGCTCCATGAAGACTACTACATTTCTATACACCTCTTCTTCCTCCCTCCTCTACAGACTTTAAGGTCCAGGAACAGAGATCACTGCCACATTTTGATACAATCTTGGCTCGGGTATTTCACCCCAAAAATTCTCTCCTAATAGAAAAATTAAGACATATGTCCCATGGGGAGTCAGGCTGAGCCAGCACAGGTATATGAAGGTTCTGCTTGACAAAGCTGGTCTGCTGCTATGACAGCATGATGCACTTGGTGGATGAGGGAAGGGCTGTGGATATAATCTGTATGGGCTTTAGTAAAGCCTTTAACACCGTCTCCCACAGCATTCTCCTCAATACACTGGCTGCTCATGGCTTTGACGAGTGCACTGTTCACGGGGTTAAAAACTGGCTGGATGGCAGGGCCCAGGGAGTGGTGGTAAATGGAGTTACATTCACCTGACAGCCAGTCACCAGTGATGTTTCCCAGGCAAAAATCGAAAATACCACAAAAATGCTGCTAATCATCTCTTACCACAAGTCCAGTGTCACAGAACTAGGAAGAGACAAGCTTACAGTGGCCTTCCACTGAACTTTTAACTACACTAGTCCTTCTCCACAGAAACACATGGGCTTTGAGAAAGGTAAAAAATGAGGCACGGGATGTTTTCTCATGAATCTCGTGATCTGGATTTACGTTACTGAAAAGTCACCTCAAAGTTTTGCACATATTTTGTAGGCAGCTCAAAGAATATACAGTCAGGTCCTGCACCTATTTCATAGAATCACAGAATCAACTGGGTTGGAAAGGACCTCTGAGATCATCAAGTCCAACCCCTGATCCAACACCGCTGTGGTTACTAGACCATGGCACTAAGTGCCACATCCAGTCTCATCTTGAAAACCTCCAGGGATGGTGAATCCACCACTTCCCTGGGCAGCACATTCCAATGGCTGATTACTCTCTCTGCAAAAAATTTCTTCCTAATATCCAACCTAAACCTCCCCTGGCACAGCTTAAGGCCATGCCCTCTTGTCCTACTGCTGGTTGCCTGGGAGAAGAGACCAACCCCCACCTGGCTACAACCTCCTCTCAGATAGTTGTAGAGAGTGATGAGGTCTCCCCTGAGCCTTCTCTTCTCCAGGCTAAACAACCCCAGCTCCTTCAGCCTCTCCTCATAGGACTTGTGCTCAAGTCCCTTCACCAGCCTCTGCACCTCTTCTCTCACCCTTCACCTCTTCTCTGCACCTGCTCCAGCACCTCAATATCCTTCCTGAACTGAGGGGCCCAGAACTGGACACAGTACTCAAAGTGTGGCCTCACCAGCTAAGGCTCCAGGGACTTTTCTTTCTCCCTAGATACTGCAGGAAGTTGGAATCCCTCCCAAATGCAAAAGATGGAGAATATTTGTACGGAAAAATACTGCATGAAGCAGCACTAAATAAAGCAATTTGAGTGTTCTAAATAACAGTTGCTTGGAGCTAAAGTGAAAACTATGCGCACTTACTCCAGTCTGGCCTTGGTTTGCTTCACTTTGTTCTCAGTTTTACATGGGCACAAAACAGATCTCCATTCAAAGAAGCATTCTCCACAGGATACACAAAGGAATGGAGAAGAAAAAAGCTCTTGGCAAAACGGAAGTTCCCACTTTTTATATTTATGAATGCTACCTCTTACAGCACCCTTTTGATGACAAATCACGCACTATATTTAAAAGGCTAATTCTGCCTAAACTACAGCCAGAAAGCCCCATCTGTAGACCCAGGCACTTTATAGGTGAAAGTAAACAATTTTACTAAGTGATTCTGTGTAATTATAAAATTAATTAACATCAGATAAATGAGACATGAATCTATAATGGATACCACATTTTGCTGCCATAACTGCCAGAGCAGTCTATTACCAAGTCAGTGAATAAGACTGTTTTCTTATTTGAAACTGTGCTCCAATTACACAGAAATTGTGTTATTTCTTATTTGAAACTGTGTTCCTGAAAACAGAAGTCCTGGATTTCTCAACCACATCTAGCATAGAGCCATATAAGCTCTATGAATTCGAGTTTCTATTAAAATACTATTTGTCTGCTACCGCTGATGCAGCAGGAACAGAAATTTCCAAGCTGTTTTAACAAAGAAAGAAATATCCTTTTCCTCTCTGTGCAAATGAAACAAACTCCTGTCCTGTTACCCAATCAAAGAAAACCACTATCAAATGTATTACTGTCATATAACTTTGTAGGGACAGAACCAGGAAAGGAACAGTGCTATTGCTCAGTTATCTCTGTAGCACTGCTGTGGTGAGCCTTCTGAATTTCCCTCTTTTGACAGAAGGAATGACCTTGTACCTGTATTAAGGTTAACAAAAGCTTGAAATTAATTTGAAATAAGTGATATTTCTACTGAAAGAATAAAGATTTATGCTTTCATTGGTCTTTCTAGTTGAAGACCCTTGCCTTTCCAATCAATAAATAGACAATCCCATACAGCTGAATCTGCTTTGGTCAAGCATACAGAATGCCTACTTTTGGGCTCCACAAACCAAACAGGTCCCAGCCTGCAACAATCACAGGTCAGAAGTCCATGAAACTTGGCAATGCTTTGGCCATGATTCTGCCAGCACTGGCCAAGGTGATGCTCTCCACTTCAGCTACTGCTTCTGCAGGAAGAGCCAGCAATAATGCTTACCTCTGCCTTCCTTTCATGAGATGGCATTCCCATCTCATCCCCACCTCCCCAACCTCCTCCCAGAAAATAAACTCAAAAATTATATGGAGCAAGGCTGCTGCAAACTAGAGCTTGATTGACTCTACCATACCAGAATAATCATGTGAATTCAGATATGGAATAGACACACAAAAACCTCTCAACAGTAGATAACAAAGCCTCCTTGGTGTGAATGGGATGTGAAAGCCTACTTGCTTCCAGACCTGTGTGCTAACATAAAGACTTCAAAGACAAAGAAGTTCAAGGACACATTTGTGTCAGTAAATAAAAGGACATCAGAGCCCAGGCATAAGCAAGGGTGTATCTTCTTTTTTCATCCACAGTTATTTAATCTACATTAAAATAAATTGCCATTTTCCTAGACAATGTTCCAGTATGTCTCAAAGGAGAACACGTATCAGGAATTATTTTCAAGTATGTATGAGACTATCTTATTTGAGGAATGAGGGAGAAGAGAGATTTAACCTTTTGGTCACAATCTACACCTTCCCCTAAGGGCCAGGGAATGTGCCCTAGCCCCAGCTGCTTTGGGGGTGGCATACTAGTAGCCTAAAACACTGCTGTGCTTTGCCCCAGAACTGAATGAAATTATACAGTACATGCAAATCACACACTGTGCCTACTCTCCAGGGGGACCACTTAAGAGATAATACAGAACGGAGTTATTTCTGATTACCTGAAGTTAATTGGAAGAGGTGAGTCAGTTAGGTGAAATGCATGCTATTATTGCAGCTGGTATTATAATTAGCAAAATAATTTGTTAGTGTAGGGCCGAAAAGCCTGGCTTTTGGCCAATTATAATTATTTAGGCTTGTTGCCATGAATTAGTACTGATGGAACACAAAGCAATTTCTGACGTTCTGTCTGAAAAACAGTATTAAAGGCACTTAAGAGCTTTTGTGCTTTTACTCTTGCCTGGACTGGAAAATAAGATGTTGATTGAAAACATGTTAACAAACTTAAAAAAAAAAAAAAAAACACCAAACAAAAAAAACCAACAAACAAAAAAACAACAACAACAACAAAAAAACACCAAAAACCCCCAAAACAAAACAAAAACAAAAAAAAAACCCAAAAACCACACACCTAACATCAGTAGTCTAAACACAAGATATGGGACTTCTCCCTAAACACACAGCTGGGTTTGTTTACAATGGATTCATATCAGTTGCTTCACAATATATTTGCAATGAGCAAAATGGGACAGCAAGTTACATTCTCACGCAATTATTTAGGCCATCACAAATTTTCAAATATTTCATAAAATCCTTTTTAAGCCTTGCTCAAAGCGCTGACATATAGACAAAAAGAATTTCCCAGATTCATACAGGAACCTAACATGCATCATTAATTATTCACAATTTTGACTGCATATATATTATTTTTAAAAATGTACGTATTCATGTATACATACATATACATAACAGGATACATACATCCTGTAAAATAACTGAAAACAAATGTAGTATTTTGTAATTACATCTGTTCTAAGAATAAATAATTCTGTAAATTCATTAGGTATATTTAATAACAACACTCTTTACAGGTTAGTCTGAATAGCTTTATTATCTCACCTTCATTGTCGCAGTCTTGCAATGAAAGCCATATTTGATCTACCAGACCAACTCCTTTTACTTCACCATGAACTGGAATGGAATGCATTACCATTAATGCAGTTGTCAAGGGTTTGGTTTGCAATTGCCAATTCTACTCTTTTTTTTTTTAGATTTGTATTTCTTCATCAATTGCCTTATTTTTCATCCTACTCTGCAGAAGAGAAAACTTTTAGACTGTGCTACTTTTAGACTGTTCTCAGTTCACATTTTTCACCCTTAAGCATCCATAACATGAGGAAGGCTGTCATTATTGGCATTTTTTTGGACTGGAATCTATCAGACACAATTTCTATGTGTATTTTAGAGCTATAAAAATATGTGTCACTTAAAAATATTTATGGAAAATTGTAATATGCTTTATGATAAGCAGTGAGGAGACATTCTTCAGTCACTGGCCAAATTCTTCTTGGTATATATTCTTGGCCTTTGCAAAGACAAACTTAATGTACAGGTAGTATGCACAGAAGTCAAAAGTCATACTCTTAGTCATCCTGCACGCAGGAATTTTTTGTTTGGCGCTTATGGGTTATGTCTGGGACTTTTGCTTTTACTGGGGATCATACAGAGGCAAAAACCCGACTCATTAACAGCCAAATCAGGAATTCACTGGGTTAAAGAATTCTCAGAAGATATAACATCAAAACAGCTTGTTCAGCACCTGGCCCTACTCCTCACTCCCATTAACCTATAACCAACTTGTGCTTCTGTAAGTTGTTCTCTGTTGTGTTCCCTTGCTGCTCCCTGTTAGGCAATGCAGCTGAACAACAGGTTTCCACATCTCCTGTTCTACTCTAAGGTACCTCAGCATGAGGCATCACAATAAACATAAAATATTTACAAATTCAATGCCTAGTATTCTTTGCAACATGAAAAAAATGAACTTCACATGCAAAGGCAGCAGATCTATGGCCAGCACACCTGGTTATATGTTATGAATTCAATTACAGGGACAAACATCTAAAAAAATATATATATAAAAGTGAACATCAGCCAAAATGTCAAGGCTCAATTTAAATCATCTACTTAAATTATACCGCTTGAAAATTTGTGTAACTGCACATTTTATATATATGTACACATAAACTCCCTCCAACATATTTCACATGAGTCACTGAAGAGCTTTTTCCTCAGAAATTACATTAACGTTAAAAAAGAGCAATAGAAATAGATTTTCTATTACTAGCATTTTATGAACAGCATAAAATCAATAGAATATATAAAAAAAATGATTTGGACAATATTAAATATTATGCCAGGAGAATGGACTATGTGAACCATGGACCTTCTCTGGGATTATGACCAAGAGCAAATTTAGACCCACCATGTTCAACAAACATGATTAACCATGTTCATAGTATTCTACAATAAGGCTGACCTCCAGAAGCTTGCTCCTGAAATTATTATTATAACTCTGAAATATGTCATGACTTTAGACCTTTATCCTGTCCAGACTTTCCTAAAAAGCAGGAGAAGGAAGAGATCATTGCCTGAATTTTATTTGTAATTTTTCAGCTAACAAAAAAATCATACTGGACCAACTTTTTAGCTCCTACAAATACATCCAGCTTATTCTACTCAAGTTAACAGATCTTAAATGTCACTTTTAAGCCACAGAATTTAACTTTCTAAAAGCAGACATTGTAAAGCAGTATGATATCTTTTTGAAAGCTGAAGTATTGAAAGCAGGATAGGCAGCCTTGCTTGCTTCTGGATGAAGCATCAAACCTGTATTTTGGCAGCTTATTCAAAAAGAAAATGCTTGGATGAGAGAATAGTCTAACACAAATCTAAACAAAAGATATTAAAATATTTTTCAGTATTTTTGACCACTTACGACATTTTCAAACCAGGAAAGATATTTTACATGGATAAATTTTTCCACTCCCATTAAAGGAACATTGTTTCCTTTTCTGCAATTTAAATACTGGATCTGGTACTCCCCTTAGGGTTTACAATACGGCTTCAGAAAGTGAGGTGACTTAATGAGTACGTAACAAGTTTACCTAGTCTACATTGAACTTATTTCTAAATAAAGGGAAAAAATGTACCAATAATGTACCAAAAAAAGGAGTCAAAAACACCAGTATTTTTTAAAATATATATTTCATTTCCAGCTCTGGAAAACAAATTGCCAGAACACATTAAGAAGTATCATTGCTCATGCAGTGGAAACAACCTTTCCCTTGCAAAGACAGAAACCTAATTTTGCCCAACTGAACTCTATTTTACAAATTGTGCAAAATCAAGTAACTGAGATATAGCACTGCTTCACAGCTTTCCTGTCCCTTATACAACCACAGGATTATTTGGGATAGGATGACAGAGGGAAAGCCCCTTTCATACCTGACATGAAGCCATTCATGAGCAAAGCACCCCTGTACTTGAATCAAGGCAGAGCCTTTCTGTCTAAGTACAACTATGCTAAGAGTTATTGATGATAACGTCAATTAAAATAGTAATTAAATCCTCAAAAACACTGATGGGCAAGGGTTGTGAGAAGGGCAGAGACCAAACAGCACTTGTGACCTTGAAAGAAAAGTATTGATCGGATTTTGCCTTGTGAAGTGAAGGAGGAGAAACTGAAACCAACCATCCTGAATCATTAATGAGCTCCCACAGCATGCTCCTAACTCCAGTTCTTCACATATCCAAGTGGGTTTTTCTTCAGGCTTCCTCAAAAATAGCACATTTACAATCTATACATGAAAATAAACTACACATTCATTCAAGACAATGTGAAGTATTTCTAGGCAAAAAAACAGAAAAAGAACATTCTAAATCAGAAGACCAGTATTAAATATCTCATGCCTATTGACAAACATTCCCACTATGGTTGCATGGTTGTGTTCAGCCCCATGGCTCTTACATAAACTTCACACAAAATCAGGAAAGAGTAAAAGACAGTGGAACTTAACTCTACAAAAAAAGTTTCTAATCTTGACTATAACTACTACAGCCACTTAACATCAGAGAGGACCTGTAATGATGAGCAAAAAAATAAGCTGCATACAATCCTATGCATAAACCTGTAATTTCCAGGCCAAGGGCAAAAATCTTCTCTTCCATGCATGCTACAAATATACTATCTGTGGAGTCCATCACAATGCTGATTCTGCACTGACTGGTAGCTCCTATTTCCATCAGTAGCGTTTGTGGTGCTGAAAAAGCAATAGTACAGGCTGGGGCAAAAAGCCTTCCTCTCGCTGATGGCTGAACCCTATAGCACCCAACACCAAGACAGAACTAGCTGACCTTCTAATTTTACACAGCTGATCCACAGTTTTAATCATCTGTTTCTGCATACACAATGATTTGCACATGGTGGGTGGGAGAGGCCTCATTTCTTTTGCATTCATTATTTTAAGTGTACATATTGTACACACTGAAATTCGCTGTATTCATTGAAATATTCAGAGAAAGTCTGACTACTGCTTGCATTTGTTACTGTACTCTTTGATGTGTTCACATCCAATCTTGTGACCACATGTGAATAGCATAGGACAGATTAAGTAAACCTTTGTCAACAGAAGTGTCCTGGCTAGAGGCTGAATGCCACTGTACAGAGCTTTGCAGAATAAACTTCCTCACCTTCCTACTTCTTTGATCCTATAGCAGCTGTGGCACAAGAAGCACATTTCTTGGCTCTGCCCGTCTGATTTTTGGTGCCACTGGTCTGGCCTTGGTGCACCCTAAGTGGAAGTTGAAATATTTATTTTTATTTTTTGTTTGATTTTCTTAAAAAAATGCACTGGAATTCATGAATACGCAGGTTCAGTGAGGGACACCATAAAAAACAGGCGGACTGCAGAATACTATTAATAACTAAGCATCAAGACATCACTCACAACAGAAGCACAGATTTCTTCCTCCAGTCCCATGATATTATTTTGAAACACACATACCTTCTGGTATCTAATTCCACACTAGCAAACCAGCCTAACAATCATACAGTTCCACTGACTGCAAGAGTTTAATTTCAGGTTGCCAGGAATTAGAGACAAGAGAAAAGTCAACTTCCCAAGCTTTCACTCTGCTGTTACTGAGCCCAGGGCAGCTCCTGGCCCCAGCTACAGTGACTAGACTAAGTCTGGCAATATTTGCAAAATACTTGTAAAGGATGCATTCCCAATTCTGGCCTCACTCAGAACAAACTCTTACATTGTTGTTCTGGGATACATCATCTGGCCTATCTCTCACTTCCTCAGAGATCATAAGAGTTGACAATCTCCACAGCTCTCAATCCTTTCCCCTCAGGGCTTTTTCTCTTGCTTTCATTCCTTTCTTCAATCACTTTCTCCCTGATAATTTTGCTTCTCTCTAGAATATCAAGAGGCCATGCTATCGAAGTCAGGTTGGGACCTTCCCCAGATAGACAAGAAATCACAGTACCCCTATTTCTGCCATTCTTCTAACTCACAGATTTTAGTCCCACTTTCCTCATCACAACTAACTATGGATCTTCAATCCCAGCAACTCCTACTCAACTTCAGCTTCCCATCTTAATCCCTTCCCGCTCTTCTCTTTCTACTCAGAATATAATCCATCCTTCCAGTACAAAACTGGGAAAAAGTGTGATTTTCTTGCCTTCTTTGGCTTGCTTTCTCTTAGTTACACAACAACCTTTTCCTTTTTCCTCATCACAGTTAAGAAGTTCCCCCCACCTGCTTACCTTTTCTAGACTTCCCAGTTTGAGCTGAAGTTCTCCTCTTCTAGTTTTCTTAACTCTTTGTTCACTCTTGTCACTCTCTCCATCATTTCTCAGTTAGCCCAACTTCTCTAACGATAAGCTTGTCTTTTTTTTTTTTTTTTAAAGTAATCTCTTCCGTCTCTCAAACTATTAACTTATTTCTCACTGTGCTCACTGAATGAGTTGCAGGAGGTTCACCTGCTCTTGTTCTTGGACTATTAGTCTTCTGACTACAGTATCCCTGTATGTACCCAGAATCTTGAACAGTGTAGTCCCGACCCATGGCAGTTATTTCCTATTAGTTTTATATAAGCTATAATTCACCACCTGTGCTTAGTTTTGCATGACTCATGGTTCAGAGCTATCTTGTACAATCCAAACTGCCACACACTGTATTTCCTTACAAAACAATCCTTCAATTCCCTACAATCAGATTCAAAATTAAGGAGAAAATGTAATTTTCTTCACAATGCAGCAGTCAAGGTGATGCTAACACAAGGAATCTGGAGATTCCTTGTTTACTACTGTTGAAGACACATGAAACCCTGCACAAAGAACTAGAAAGCATTATATTACAGAAAAGGAAAACTGAATCTCTTCACGCTGGCCACAGTAATCATGCAAAATCACGCAAAATTTGCTTTTCATGTTTTTCCATCCTAGATCTATCACCTTTTAGACCTGTTTTGCATTATTAGCAACCCCTTTTAGTGCAATTAAACAAGAGAAATGTGTCAGAACTACAGTCACATTTCAAAAGGTGAATCATAAGCAATGAAGCCATGCAGTATTTAAAAAATTGACGTATTTGATTAAGTGACTAAACTATGACTATACTGAACAAATAAAACCATTCAAACACCATAAAGTTACGCTAAAGAAAGCAGAAAACTATTTTGAGTCATGTTTAGAAGATATTTGTCTGACTATAGCTGAGAGGCTATACACCAAACCAAGAATGTACAAGCATATGTGACCACAAACATGAATGTACATGAACCCTTCAGTCTGTGTGAAAAGGATTGATCACTTCAGTCTACAACCTGTGTTTGTGTCTACCATTAGACACACACAGTTTTCTTACTGGAACCAGCAAAATATTTTTGCTGTACCTTTCGTGCTTTACACACACACCAGGCAATGCAGTCAACTGCATCTGGACTGCAGCTAAGAGCAGACTCTGATATTTCTTAAACTCCCTCTTCCATAACAGAGAAGAAGCTAAGACATAAAAGAATTGGTGCTGGTTCATACCTTGTCCAGAGTAGGTTCAGAAGTGACCTTATTAGCTGGCGTTCTTCTCTATTACCTGCCATGTTGTCTGGAAGCAGTAATGCAGCAAAACACTGATATTTCATCCCCTGCTCAAGGAGCTATCTAAGAACCACTCTAAGATGCCTCACTCATCCAGAATCCAGTCTGTTACAGTGCCAAGGTTAATTGAGGAGCTAAAGGCCAAGATTAAGTTCCACCTATTCTCTGGGAGGATTTAGTTTCTCATGTTATTTTCCCAGATGCACACAGAAGCTGACACAGCCAACCACAGGACCTCTGCCTGCTGCACTTCTCTCCCCAAAGAAATGCTAACACCCATCAACCTAAATGACTCTGATTCCCATCTACATTCATTTCCTGATAGTATAAAGGGGCCATTGTGTAAAAAAAAAGTCTGGCTCACTGACCTTTTTTTTGTATTTTATGGAGGATGCCATTACCATACCAACTTCTTTAGATAGCAGTGATGCATTTTATCAGCCCAGTTCCCTCTCCCCTTTCAAAAATCCCTACACTTAGCAAGGGTACTCCTTCAGTTTTAAACATCAAGACAACCCTTTGACTAAATAACAATAATAGATACTGAATTCTGAAGCTGACACTGTAGCTGAGGTTCTTTTTTTTTTTCTGCCTCATATTGAAGCAAAACAAACTGGTGACCAAGTTGTTAAACTGAAAGAAAACATTTCAATTAAAGCATTTCCATAATACTGCTCACAGTCTTGATTGCATTTTCAGATTTTAACAGAAAAACGTTAGCACTACCCAGCTGCAATGGAAGGAACTGGAAAAAGACAGGGTGCCTAACTAGCTAACTCTGAAGTATTTAACTATGTAACTAAAATTTGAGTAAACTTGGAACTTAGGACAGCTGGAAGAGGCACTAGGAAACTCTCAGAAGCTCTATGCCTTGTACTTAGAAGACAATTAATAAATGACAGGAATTAATTTAGTGTGCACAGAAGTATGGGAGCTCAGTGGCAGAGATCACTGTTCCAGTGTCAACTGATGTACATAACAGTGCACATGAACATCCTCTTACTACAGGTGGTGGTCAGTGAGAAGAGTGCCTAGCTTTATACTTCAACCTATCAAAGCACCTGCTTGTGGAAGTATAGCTTCTACTTAATAAAAATGTTGTCCTGAGTGCTGGGAGCAAATTAAAGTTTGTGAAAATTACCGTCACTGCAGTACCTAAGCCCTAAAACTCTAGGTGACGCCATTGTGATTAATAATGAATGTCTACTGTGACATGAACATTTTTAAAAGAACACAGATGGGTCCCAATCAATTGCGTAGAGACTGCAAACACAAAGGATACATCTTCCTTTAGCACCACGAGGGCAAGACTGTCAGCCCAGAGCTGCCACAGGCAACACCTACAGGATGGCAGAAAAAGTCTAATCCTTCTCCCTGGATTATCGACTTCTCACTATTCGAATTTGGCACACTCCAGCCTGAGCCATGCAACCGGATAGACATTTCCAGTCTCTGCAGGAACACATAGACTCTGACCTGAGAAACTACCTGAACACAGCAAAAGGAAAAGCAGGTGTTCAAATTATCCAAGTCTCTCCATGGCCTTAGGACAGTATGGTCCAACCGACTGAAAGCATAAAATCTCCTCAGTTTCTCTGCTGGTTTGCTATCATGCTTCTTTGCGCATGCTGCGTGACCTGTAGAATATGCCATGTCCAAGACTCAGGTATAGCCTGCTTTGCCAAGGAGTAAAAAGAATGTTTCTTCTGGTTCCTCTGCCTTCCTGCTAGATTGCCAGGGAATTGCACTTTAAACCATCCATAAGGCATTCCAAACTATTACTTTTCTAAAATAAATCTATGTGTACTTATTTTATACCCTTCTTTACCAAAACAACAAGGTGCTTAATAGACAGAAAGGAAAGTTTCTCTCCCTAGTCAGCCTTCCTCTGTGCAGCACAGAATGCAAGAAGAGCCATGTTGGTCCAACCTCTGACACAAGTCAAAAGCATTAGCCTGAGGGATCATGTTAGGACAGAGCAAGTGCATACCAGAACACCTTTGCCACACCACACCACGAAGATTTCATGATGCCTTTGTGCTTAATAGCTGTATCGCTCAAACTGAGAGCTGCTGGGCAGGGAACAGGCTCTGTGCCATCCACCTGACTCACAACCTGCACTCCTAAGGCACCTGGGTTTTCCTGTGCCACTGGCAGGTTGCATGACTTTTTCTGATGGCAGCAGAATAATCTGCATTAATGTCCGGAACATGCTGGGAGAGGCCATTGCAAGAGCAACTGCAATGCAGAAGCTCCAGGAACAATGAAAAGCAGCTACAATACCTGCCTAGCTGGTAATCCAGCACACAAAAGCATAGAAAGAGAGAAATTTAGCAGGGGAGGCTCTCTGCTCTCTAAGGGCTGTGAGCACTTACAGGAGACCTCCAAGAGGATGGCTATGGGCAGAAACATTTAGCTTGTGGTAGCCACAAACACATGATTTGACCTGTTTTAACTTGAAGGTTTAAATTTTACTTTCAAGCAGCTAGAGCATGAGAAATATTCAACACATGCACAACTGCATCAGAGCCAGCTGAAGACTGGAGATATGGACTGCTTATAGCATGTATTCCCACTTGCCACAGGAGAAGGACAGATAACAGTGCAGCTCCAGAGGCTGTGTGAGAGAAGGCTACAAAAGCCCTCAAAAAAAAAAAAAAAAAGGGTATCAGCAGATTCTGGTTCAGACACTGTTTTGCAAAAAGGCATGTTTCTACAAAGTACATTTCTTCTGCTGCCTGTTCCAGCAGGAGGGAACAAACAGAGCAGCTAGGCCACAAACCTCTTTTGGAACACCTTTGGTAACAAGTAATTTATCTGTGGCCACAAGCTCCTGTGCCTGAGAGCTTCCGTAAGAAACAAATTTTAGGGCAACTCAATTCACTGATTTTTAAGGAATGTTTTTCTACCAGTTTGAATTATTCACAACATATTCTAACCAGAACCAAAGTTAAAATTTGTCCTACTTTAAAGGCCATATAGGGCATGTCTCCATGTTGGGACTGGCCCTGTCAACTGTGGAGGCAAATCCAGGAACACAGGCAGTCCTCACAAGGGTTATGAATGAATTCCTCCAGCTGCAGTTGCTTCCACGTATACTCTGCAGAAGAATTGTGGCAGGGCCTAAATTGTGCCACAGCTGTAAGCCATCCTCCTCTTACTTCACAAGGATGATACATTTAAAATCCAAATGGGTATAAAGGAAAAGATCTAAGCTCTCAGACATGCCAGCTCTCTATTTTCATACCATCACTACTTAGAGCAGGCAAGAAGCAAAGGGACTGGTAGAGGGAGGAGGACCACAGTCATGACTGGCTGGCCAAAGTACCAGGAAGAAGCAAAACTCTGTGCCAAAGAGAATCATAGAATGGTTTGGGCTGAAAAGGACCTTAAAGACCACCTAGTTTCAATCCCTTTGCAGGGCAGGGACACCTTCCACTGGGTTGCTCAAAGACCCATACAGACTGGCCTTGAACACTTTCGGGGATGGGGCATCCACAACTTCTCTGGGCAACTGTTCCACTGCTTTACTACTTTCACAGTAAAGAATTTCTTCCTAATATCTAACCTAAACCTACCCTCTTTCAGTCAGACAAAATGCTTTGTCATCTATCAGGAAAAGGTGAAGAACTTTTTATGAATACTTCTTGCCTGTTTACATTACTCCACTTTGTGCTCCAGGGTACTCAGCTATGTCAGGTAGTTGAAGGAACACTGGTGTTAACTTTTAATGCTAAGAATAAAACTGACCTAGGCTAAATAATAGTCACGAAATACTTTGCCCATTTTACTTCATTATGAAGGATCCTATTACATTGTTCCCTCCCCAGCCTCTTTTGTAAGAAGCTCCAAAATACCAAACAGAACAAAACAGAAAGATTCTCAACCCCTCCTTAATTTATTTTCTCTTTTTAAAATCTCGAAGACAGATCTCATTTGCCTTTGTGGTTTCTGGTTTCTCATTTCCATTCTAGAAATGGCATCAATTCTTCCTGGTTTCTGCTATTGCCAAAGTGAACAGCAATAAATGTGACAAAACAGGGCAGAGGACAAAACAGAGAGAAGGCAATTAAAAAGGCAATTCTGATTTTTGTGTAGGATACAGAACAGGTGTCAGGAGAAAATGGACTTTGAGGGCAGCACAAAAAGCTCCTTCAAAACAGAGAAGACCATTCCTGTTTCACTCATCATTCAGTTATGGGGGAAAAAAGTCATTATATATAATATACTACTCTGATCCAGCCTGAGGACTGAGTATAGCCCTAATATTTTCAGTAAATAAATGTGAAAGGCTAAAACACTGGCCAGTGTGGGGCAGAGAGGCATATTCATACTGCACCAGTGAGGAAGCACTGGGGTGGTACAGTATCTCCAGGAAAAGGATAATTGAGAACAGCTATGAGTCACTTGGAAAAGGTGTGTTCAGCTACCCACAAAAAAAAACTTTGGGGAATTCACTGGCTGCAGTGAATTAACAGCTAATATACAAAGCTCATCCCAGGTTACAGATGTCCTGGGAGATGCTAAACATGCACAGGGGGTGTGTGTAAAAAAGAGATATAAAAAGGACCTATGAATTCAAATAATAAAATTTCATTTGAACTTTTTCCCAGAATTTAAATAAAACCTGAAGTGTTCCCTTTACTAGATAGTCAAGGACCTTGGCTATCTTTTGTCTTAATTTTTCTTAATTCCTCTGAACTTTTGTACTTCCCCATTTTTTCCTAAGTTGCAATAGCATTGCTATAAGAATGGCTTTACCACAATTCTTGTTCATTCTGAAAGAAAAGACACTGTGAACCTAGCAAAAAAAAAAAAAAAAAAGTATTATTGATGCTTTCTCCAAATATTCAGACCCAAAGAGCGTAATGTCATGAGACTGTACAAACAAAACAAAGGAATTTTCAGATGCATTAAAGGAAGCTATTAATAAAAGGCTACTCTTCTGTGTTTTCACAAAATCAAGCAAGAAAGAACAAGCAGTTTGTTTGACTTGAGGAAAATTCAAACAAGCATCAGAAAACTTTGAAAACCATATTCAATCTCTGAGCAGTTTTTATTTGTGGGGCTTTTTTAGACACACGCATTTGCCTGGAACATACTTTACCAAGTCTTCAATTTTTTGTGATTCCATACATACTACTTAAAAGGACATGGTTCCACTGCAGGAAGCAGAATAGCAACAGCTGAGGAGAGCTAGAGTGTAGTGTTCTGTGCCAGCCAGGCTCTGAGCCCGTGATGAATCTTCCCCTGTTGTGAGAATTTCCATACTGAATGCTTTTACAGGAACAAGGCAAAAAACCAGCACTTCAAGTTTACTAATATCTTGGCATCTGTTAACAGAATTGGTAAGTAGCTAATATGGTCAGGCATTTAAAATGAGAACTTCACGATGTAGTGTAATTGTATTATCTACTATTCAGTGCAAGCAAAGGATTTGTCTCAAGCTCAGGAAAAAAAAAAAAAAGGAGGAAAACAAAGGAAAAAGGTTCAAACTTCAGAGCCATTTATAGAAATCAATATAAGTCAGTCAGAAGAGGAATCCTACAGCAGTCTTTGAAAGCTGAGGAACACAAATGGAAGAAAACTCTCATAACTCTCTGACAGTTATCATGAGAGAAGTGGAGCGAAGCCCTAAGCAACATATACTTGTAATTCTGAGTAGTGTTATCCAACTGAGACTCACATACCTTAGCCAAATAATTTCCCTGTAAGAGAAGTCACTGTTCTGTAAATAGTATGCAGCATACTTTTCAGTATTTCCCTGTCTTCACAATTAAGCCAGTACCCAAAGGCAACACAGAAGAGCTCTGAAAGTGTCTTTTGTCCACATGTTAACTTCATGTACCCATTTTTTGTGCTCCTCTGCAGTGCGTCAACATGTCCAGTGACAGGACAAGCAGTTATGGGTACAGATTGAAATAGAAGAAATTTAATCAAACATAAGAGGGGGAAAATGTACTCTAGAGGTGATGGAACACTGCCCCACATTGCCTAGAGCAGTTTTGGACCCTCCACCCTTGGAGATATTCAATCCTAGCTGGCCACAGCAGCTTACTCTGCTTTGAACAGAGTGTCAGACTAGACACTCTCAGTGTCCACCAGCCTCAGTTGTTCTGTAGCAAGTCAGTACAAGCTCGACCAGCCTCCAGGAGAAGCCTCTGCTGTCAGTCATTTCCATATAAGCTTTCTTCCTAGCTGGAGATCACACAACGGACCTCATCTCTACCAGGAATTCCTTCAATCTACTATTCATGTCACCACCTATATAGTTTAAGAACTGCTTGTTTTCTAGCATCCAGTTTTCTAGCATTGCCTACCCTCAACATATCCTTAAACAGTGATCAAAACCAAACACATATGTACTTCACAGTAAATGATGCTAAAATCCTTGGAGAACTGGGGCCACTCAAAAATAGGCTGATAGGTAGATTAGATAGATAGATTAGATAGATAGATAGATAGATAGATAGATAGATAGATAGATAGATAGATAGATAGATAGATAGATAGATGATGATAGATAGATAGATAGATAGATAGATAGATAGATGATAGATAGATAGATAGATAGATAGATAGATAGATAGATAGATAGATAGATAGATAGATAGATAGATAGATAGATAGATAGATAGATAGATAGATAGATAGATAGATAACATAGGCTGGCTTTGCTATTCTTTGGTCCTTTTCTTTCTTTCTATTCATTCCCCACATCTGATTATTTCTTCTTCACTCTGATTACAGGTAAACGTATCATTATGATGATCTACCTTCTCCCCCATCTCTCATTCCTCTCATTCTCCTATTTTCTCCTACATCCAATCTCATTCCTCTCTAAAATTCTCCATGGACTAAGCCACAATTTGCCCTCACAAAGTAATGCATTTCCAAAACAGTGTGACCTGCATTATGGGCAAAGTTCATATAAAAACCACGTGAGTGTTCACCCCTTTGCACATAAACACAACTAAAGGAGAAACTCTGGGCTCTGTCAAATAAAGAATTGTGAAGAAACTGTGGATGTAGACTAAACATGGGGTTGTGTCTCTGCGGTTTACACCTTTAAGACTGATTTTCTCTTCTGTCACTACACTGATCTAGGAGCTCTGCTATTTCTGTGCACCTAAGCCCATACCAAATTTTATATAAATAATAACAATGGAACTCTAAAAATGCTCCATAGTGTGTTCTGCTAGGGTGACATGGACCCAATACAATGCTTTAAGAAAAAAATGTTCTTTTATTTCCAGGAACACAAGAGAATGGTGGCTTAAATATCTTAAAATCGTTGTAAAATCCTTTACACAAAATTACTTTCATAGGTCAGTTAATAGAAACTCTCCTTCTTCAAAGCACTTAATAGCAATTTGCTTCTTCAAAGTAAGGTACTTAGAAGCATTAGCTCCATCTTCCAAACGTTCATGTAATAAAGTAATATTACTGCCCCCATTAAAAAAGTGGTGCACCTAAGACAGACAATTTGTATGATCTGCCCATGACTGCAGGTACTAGAACAACAGTGTCAAATAACAAAAACAGCTACTTACATGTAGTTCAGATGAGCTGTATCATCATTGCCTTTACATTTGCTACTCACTAAAAATACTGTAGATTTGAGCACATTCATATTTCTCTACATCTGATTTTATGACACTGACTCATATGAATTGATCTCTCTTTTATATTCTGCTCATTGACTAAATAATGGAATGTTCTAAAGACATTAAAGGACTGACACCCACAGAATTGGCATTTAGGTAGGTACAACACAGCACAAAAGCACTTCTATAGGTACAAATGAAAACTCCAAAAGTTCAGTATTTCAATGACTTGAGGAAAGTCAAATAGTGTGTTCCCAAGCTACAAACTGATCTTCTCAATTATTTGTCAGACAAGGCAAAATTGTCCAGGAAGCCATTACTGCTAGAAGCTTATTGCAGACCAATTTGTACATTAGGTCACACTTGTCAAACTGCAGGTCTTTGCTGAAGATAAAAGCTTCTATTTTGTAATTGGTATAGAATTAAAAGGAGTAAAAGTGTTACTATTTTAACTGCATTTCACCCTTCTCCTACTCTATAAGCAAACCACTTGCTTAATCCAGACACGTGACACATGAGTTAATAATAAACTGAACAGCTCTCCCTTTACCAACATCAGTACTTCTAATCACTCAGAGTCATCTAAACTCTCCTAAATCTGAATTTTTCAACCACCAGTGTAAATGAAGCAGATTTCTTTAAGTAGCTTGGAATCAGTCCCTCTCCAACAACAAGTCAAATAAAATGTATAAAAAAGAAAAGCAACAACCATTTGCTATATGTTTACAGATAAGTAAGACAAGAAAGATTTTTCTTGATGGCACTAGAGATACAAAGCCAAAAGAATATGCAAAAGCCTGAATAAATGGTTACATGTCCATAACTCCACTTTCACCTACACAGCACTGTATTTGAAGTCAAGTAAATATGGGTAAATTAGGTTTAAAATCTTTTGATCATTATGTCACATCATTGTGTCAGAATGACAATACTGCTTTGTAAGGAGGTTCTTATCATGCTTTTGTACAGTGTTTCTTAGCCAAACTAAAATAAGGTAAGACAGCTGAGAAATATGCTGCAAATGAGATGAGTTCCAAACTGCCCTCCTGTGTGCTGTCTTTTGGACCACTAAACTCAAAATGTAACAGGAGTTTACAAGCAAATAGAGTATCGTATTTGACACACAAAGAAGTGTGGACATTCATGAACAATCAGTGTGCTCCTGTTGGAATAACCAGTGCCTTTATTTAAAAGTTTTCAAGGATGTTCAGAAATCACTTGAGAGCAAAAGCTATCAAGAAGTAGGAGAAAATACACTGTTCTGACTTTGGCAGGTTTAAATACATGGGTGTGTTCCTAACTTTTAATCGGTTTGATGAAAGAGAACAGCATCCTCATTGATAGTTCAAATTTTAAACTTACACTCAAGAAAGACAACAGGGAGCTAGCAAGGACTTGAAGAAAATGTAGTCTTTTGGGGTGTCCTAAAAGAGACAGTTTTCTTTCTTAAATCAACCTGTACAATCTCATTACCTGATCACAGAAAGGTAAATTTCTGTACCCTGAACTGCACAGACTTGCAAGATTTTGAAAGCGGTGAAGCATTCATAGTCAGGACTTACATTTAGACATGGTAGGTAGTTCAGACAGTGCTTAAGGAAGGAGAAGCCCCTTTCAAAGCATGACACCCAAGCCCAAAGACCCGAGAAGATAACTGGCACTGCATAAATATAATGTGAATTTCAGACTGTTTGTTCCCTTACCTTTGCACTTGGCACTACACCACACAGCTCAAAGCACTGACAGAAACTTCATACAAACACAGAAACAAAAAATCCTCTTACCTCACGTGGATCAAGTACACAGGTTTTCCTCTACTTCTGTCAAATGCTATTTGTTAACCTCTTGAAAGACAGAAGGTGCTGCTTTGGATAAGAGTGGCTTCCCTTTCCTTTCTGATTTTGGTAAAACCTACACAAACTTCTTTTATCTCTACAGTAAGGCTGCTGTGATAATACTGTTGTCTGTAACTACCCACTTTCAGCTTCCCTAGCAAGCAAGGAGCAGTAACGATATTGCCTTGTCACTGGAATAGGGACACACTGTGCTAAAATTTACTACAGTTCAAATAAACAAAAATGTTTTCATCCGTTTAACTGGATAAAGGTGTTTTGAAGTTTATCCACGAATTTACCATCCATTAGTTCCCTCCATACTTCCATTCACGCTTAGTGCCTTTATTAACATTTGCAAGTTGTCTATTGGGCTGGTTATGCTGCATCCCTTTGATTACTCAGATTGAGTTTTCAACATGGAAAGTAGAATAAAACGGACTAGAATTACTCTTCCAGAAATCCTTTCAGGGATTTCACAAACGCTCTCTTGCCCTCTCTACTTCAGCTCCCTTGTTATTTTTCAGTTTCCTAAGCTGGTTAGATGGAGTCAGAAATACACACAAAACTGTAAGAGCTATCTTGGCAGCCTTCACTGAATTCCCACCATAAGCACTTTCACATCCCTCAGCAAGCAAGCAAGCCAGCCAGCCAGCCAGCCAAGGTGTTTTGTAAGAGCAACCCACAAGTCTTAACAAATGCATTTAAGAAATTAACTGAAGCTTTCACCATTTATGCTGCAGCATCTTGCAAGTGTTTAAAAACCTCACCTCCAGATTCAAGCAATGAAAAGCAGCTTTTCATATAAAGCTGTTGTCAAACAGACCGCGTATAAGAAAGTGTTTAAAATGTACACAAGCAGTGAAATAGAATTATGTTTCACCAGTCACTCTAATGAATTTTTCAATAGAAGTCTGGAAGTGTAGCACAACATAAGAGTTTTTTCTACTAACTCTATTTTAAGTCTCTTCTAGTGCAGATCACAGATCTGTTCTATACTAATATTGTTCCTGAAGTCAATCCTCAGAAACTCCTATCTTCTCTAGTTCTAAAAGACAAAGTAAAAAGAAGCAAGGCAAGAATTAAAACAATTGCTTGCTTCATACAGGACAATCCAACTTCAACCAGAATACACAACATCACGAACAAAATGTTTATATTTTGTTACTGGTGGTGAATGAGTGCTTTGCTTGCCCTCCTTACCTGTAAAAATACTCTATCACTACAATTTGGAAAGATAAATGAGTGAAATTAACATATCCCAACTTGTTCCCTTACCTTAGATATACCAAATGAATAAAGTAAAAAAAAAAAAAAAAAAATTATTTGTTTGATAAATATTTTCCATGTCATTCTGGATATTCCACTTCTTCCCACTTCCTTACTGAGACAGTTTATTAAACTACCACTACAGCACAGTCTTTATGCAGTTTGGATTAATTTTACTATCACTAAATTCAATTGCAAATGATTCAAGGAGTTCTCAGGTAGCTGGTTTGATCCTTTTATTCACTAATTCCAAGACACACATTTTAAATGTATTCTGCTGACCAATAATGACCAAAAAAGCCCATTTCTTGTCACTTTTGCCTTATTTTTCTCATGTTCAAACACACCAGGTCGTTTATAAGAATTCTCAACATATGCTGCAGGCTTTTCAGAGCAGGTAATATTTTCTTCTTAATCTGGGTATTGCATATCTATACATATCTAATCTCAGGTCAATTCAATAATGATAAAGGAAGGGAGTGTTTCTGGGATTTTGGATTATGGATAAATCCAGACTGTGAAAGTGAGGTGTGAATGCACACTTTGGAGAAGTATGAAGTCCACTTAAGGGAAAAGTCACTCCTTTCTAATGAAACATTAAAGAGTTATTTGTAGCTCACAGTGACATTTCACCATTACCACATATACTATGACTGTAACTAATTTTTGAAGGAGTGTACCTGAACTGTAAACTCATTTTACTGATTTTCGTAACCATCGCAGCTCAAATTTAAAAATAAAATTAACAATATATATGAGGTTGCTGCCTTTTCGTAATTTCATATAGTCATTTCCACAAAATTATATCCTTATGAAAATATGACCTACATAGACAATTCTGCAACAAAGAACTATTCAGGTCAAATTTACTGATTTGGCCAGTGCATTATTTTTTGAGAAGAGCTGTATATTAAGATATTAAAAAACTAGTAACATCCTGCAAGGTAATTTAACACTACCACACAAAACAGAACTCAGTGCATTCTCCTCAGGGTAGACTTTACTTCCTAGTTTCTCCAATAATGTTGAAATATTTAATGCACATCTGGAAAAACCTAAGAAGTATTCAGCTTTAAAAAACTAGTAACAGACAATTCTCATTGTTTCTCTCAATTAGCTTCCGTCTACTTCATCTCTGTAAATGCAATTCAGAAAGCCTCAAATACAAGTAAAATTTATGCTAAACTGTTGTTCAGTCACAGAAAGTTTTTTCTAGCCTTCTGCCAAAACAGCAGCTCTATCCTGCTGACTTGGCATTGTTATCCAGAGTATATCAAAATGACAGTCCTCTTCTTATGCTACTTCAAAGAGCAGAGACTGTATCATATCACAAGGAGGTGAAAGACAAGGTTACTATTTCAGCAAGCTGATCTGCACTGACTACATTTCTGTTGTGCTCAAATTTTATTTGTTCGGGGAAATCTACTCTAGACAGAATATAGGAACATAAAACATACAGCAGATATCTCTGAAAAGATCATTTGCCAAGAGTATATAAGGATTACCAAAATATACATCAAGTGGTACTATGCCATAAGTACAGTTGAGATGAAGTACGTGAGGTTAACAGAAGATTAGTCATCACATTCTCCACAGACCTTCATCTATACATATTAAGAAAAAAAAGCTCATCTCCTTTAGTACGTAGCAAATCACCTTCTAATTCTCCCAACAAGACAGTGTTTTTTTAAAATTTCTCTTTTTTTTTTTAATACCATTTCACTCCCATTAGCAGTCACGGACCAATGATATCAGTAACACAATATGGTAATGGAGTTCTTGCAGGCACCTATGTGTTACACATACCTCCATATGGCTGTAAAATAAATAAATGAATAAAAGAAGGGTTGAGATTTCCCTCTTCCACAGAGACATGAGTACTCGCCACTCTCTCCAGATGCTACTCCCCAAGAAGCACAAGCAAATGCATCAGTCAGAATCTGACAGGATCCACTGCAAATGCACCTTCCACTCTCGTCATTGTTTCTCCTCTTGAATCTCCTTAACGGGACACTGTAGTATTGTCTGAAGTACCTCTTACATACAGCATAGGTTCTCATCAAACTGTTATAATCAAACTTGTAGCAGAATAAATTTCATTTCCTGTCTTCTACCTACCTACACTGACTTGAGAAATATTTTACTCCAGGAAGTGTCTCAGGGGATTTGTAGCAGAAGGTAAAGAAATGCAGTTTGTCATAAGAAAAAAAGAGAAAAAATATTTATCATCCAAACTTTTACATTCTTTCTACATCTACCTCTGCCCTTACTTACCCGATGAATAAACAAAATATAAAATGTGATGGCATTTAATGTAGATATTTTGACTGCTCCCAGAACAACTACCAATAGTATCAGCTCATACAACCCACAACAATTCTGGAAGGTATCAAAAAACCCCCCTGCTTACCTTTCATCCCAAACTTGGAGTGTCTTCCAAACTTCAGAATAATGAGTGTTATTACTAAGCCAGTGCACACCAATGCTGCAATTCCCACTACAACATACACCTAAAAAAGAAGAGGACACAAACAGACCTGCTTGTTTTGCACTTGTAAACTACCTTCAAAGATATCCAGCATACATTCAGATGAATCCAGTTAGGAAAAGAGATTAATTTCAACTGGGAACTCAGATCAAACAGTACAGAAAACAGACACTTGTTGAGGTTTCTTCTATTCTGCAGGGAGCAGAGATTCAGAACCTATAAGAACACCTTTTTCAACATCCTACATGTTCAAGGCAGGTGGAAGGGAGTGGTAAGCATCCCTTTTCCTTCCAGCAGAGTGGCATGTTACAAGAAAACTGGCGTGTTACATGTAAGGAAAGCACGTAGGAAAAAAAATTTACTGTGAACATGGTTGATTACTGGTTCAAATTACCTGGAGTGGCTGGGAAGCCTCCATCACTGGAGACATCAAAATCAGAGAGGACACACTCATGAGGATCATGCTGGCCCCACTTTAATCAAGGCTTCGACCAGCAGATTTCCACAGCTCCCTCCCTTCTCACCTCAGCAGTTCAATGACTCCAGTATCAGATGAGACAAGACTGCTTTGGATCCTCCCAGTTTTTAGCACAGTGCCCCAGCTCACAGTCTGCTCTCTGTTTCATGAATGCACATGCCCCACTGCTTGCTGCTTTACAGAGTCACTGGTGGAGGGATGCTGCAATGTCAACCAGTCTGGTAACTCACTATCAATTTCCAACATTTCAGTTCAGGAAAGCATGAGAGGCAAGGCAGCAAAGGAGGAAGCCCATACCAATTCAGCCACTTTTACCAAAACCTATTACATACCATTAAAACAAAAACCTACATGAAATCATGTTTTTAAAACATACGATGAGATTTAGAAAGTTTGTTGCAGCACATCCTCTCTCTAAGGAGGAGCTGACTCCAGGACTGATATTCAAACAATGACCTTCAAACTACCGTGCACGTCTTCGTTTTGTAAATGAAGAGCTGTTCTCCTTAAACAAAAATTAAATGCAGTCTTAGGCTAAAAAAATTACAGTTAAGCTGTTCAGAAAAGTAAGAAATTAAATAACAGTTTTACTTGAAATGAGAACTGATTCACTCTTTCAAAAAATGGGGGGAGGACAAGAGTGGGGAGCACTGATTTTCTTTTTTTTTTTTCCTTTTTTTTTTCCTGAGTTTTGATCACAGCACACTAATAGTTAGAGTGTTCTAGTAGCTCAGGGTCCTTATTACAGTGTCTGCAGCTTTGTGAGTTCTATAGCCAGAAAGTTCACAAAAATCATAGATCAGGAAACAGCACATGTACTTACAGTGATGCTATCTTCATTCTCTTTGTTGGAAACATCCGTAGAAGTGATTTGATTACTGTTATTTGTGGCATCTCCAAGATCATTAGGTGTGGTTTCATACTCTTAAGAAAAGAAAAAGGGTTGGTTTTATAATTTTGTCACTTTGGAGGGGAAATGGTTTTCATTATTTCTGCTCTGTAAGATGGTGAGGTCACTATCAACTTTGGGACTTCGAGCTCTTTGGAAACAACCCGTAATTGCTAATGAAGCTGGAATGTTTTGGGGGGAAATCACTATGGCATATAATCAAACAAATGTGCTGTGGCAAACACGAAAAGAGAAGCAATCTACATCATAACGTGTATCTCTGTTGGAAACACTAGAGTTAAATGAGAACTCCATCCAGAGAGCTATTTTAATGTGCTTCTGACTTCCCATTAAAAATGAAAGACTGCCCTCTACACTGAACTTCACCAGCCTTGCATTCAGTCAAAAACAGGACAGTCTTAGAAATTAGCTTGGGCACTTTTGTCTAGCTGATGAACTTGGCAGATGGGTTTCTAGCTAGTTTTATCAGTATCAAATGGGAAATACTTGGTTTTATTTGTTTAATAAATAATAAAATACCCCTGTTGTGTGCACAGGGGTTACCATTTAGTATTGCTGTCATACAGATAATCCTTTAAAAATGTAAGTACCTGAATCAGTATGAAGAAATTTATTGATTTATCAAAATAATTCCACTGCAGGGTCAATACAGAACTATTCCATACAAAGAATGAACATGGCTTAATTATTTATAATAATTTTAAAATTAAACAGAGATATTTACAGTCCATGACTTCCTGACAAAATTATTCAAATGAGATAAAAACAATTAAATAGTAATATATGTTAAGAGAAACATGCATTAAAATAAAATTTAAAAATGCATATATTTTGTATTTACTTTTGAAAACACACATAACATTTCAATTTCATGATTGTAATGTGTGCAGATGAAAGAAACAAAAGGGCAATAACTGCACCTATTACAAAACACACCACCAGCATTGTAATTTAAGTTTGCAATTCACTGGGTATTTCTTTATATGTTTTGATTTAAATCAGTGCTATAAGCCTACAGATGAAATTTTAACTGTGAAATTGAAAAAGCAGAGCACAGAGGCACAGTTCTTCCTAATTATAGAGGCAGGAGCTCTTCCTAATTACAGAGGCAGGAGCTCTTCCAATCACGGAGCTCCTGCTGAGCAAGCACAGGGAAGGCTTGCACCTCAGCAGAGGTCCTTTAGCTCTGAAGGCCAGTTTGGAGAGCTCAGCTGGCAGCACTAGCAAGAAGTTGTACAGGGCTTTTGATATTCAAGAACACATTTGCTTTCTGCATGGCACTAGCAGGCTGCAGATTTTTTTTTGGTAGAGGAAGCTATCAGCTACTTTTGGCACCAGTGCTATGGTCAGCAGAGTCAGGATGTCTAAACAACTCACATATTCTATTTTGGCTCTAAACTATGCATGCCAAAAGACAGGACTCTTTCAAGCCAAAATACATATTAAACATACAAAGCTTGCACAAGAAAAAAAATAATTTCTTGGGCTTTTACCACTTGAATTCCACAACTCTGCACTGCATCTCTATGGGTGTAGCTTACCACGCATCAGCAACAGAAGTATGAACAGCACTTCTTGCCCATCTAGGTAGCATAATCCCTGCCTGAACAGCTCACCTGCACAAGCAGCCTGGACTCTTGGACAAGGTGCTGTGCAGACCATCTGTCACCATGAGTACACACTTTACCACAAGAGAGGAGGAAACTTCTGCTTCATTCATTTGCAGGCAAAGCCCACTTTGTAACAAATACCTAGGCCCAAAAGGTTGGGCTTCCTTTAAAATTAGCTGGGAACATTTTCACAAATATAGTTTTGGCCAACCCGATATTTATTGTAGGTTTAAAAGACCAGCACATAAAACAAAGTTTTAGAGCCTTCACTGCTCTGACTGTAAAACAAACTTTGAAGAAGGAAATTTTTTGCTCTTAATTTCACCTGTAAGTAGCAGTGGGCAAAAGATGATGGTATTTGCAGTTCTGTTTGTGCTCATATCTGTACTAAGCTACTGGAAATCACACCCTGAAGGACTAATAAGAACCATACAGAGTGTTTCAGGTCTGGTCTCTGAATCCCCGGGTTTCTGAATCCCCCCCTTTTATATTAAAATGGGCAAGAGTTAAAGTAGGCTGCATCAGTACACTGGTGTTGTGCTGACATTCCCTGCTGTCTAATTGTGAATCATAGGCATTTGAGGTGCATAGTGCCAGATCTTCAAAGCCTCTTGAAATGGGTGAGTCAGTCAAGGAAAACACACACAACAGCCACCTAGCCCAAACCGGATGATTCCGAGTTAAACAAATTCCTCTTCATTTCACTATGAAATCCTGACATAAACACTGAGCACTTTACAGACAGGGTCACACCTCTTGACTCATGCTAGGTAGGACTCATATTGCTGCAGGGCCAGGTTCTCCTGTGCTGTGTACCTCATGCAGCCACCAGTAACTATAAAAACCGTAGTGAATTGCAGCTGAGGCTGGAACATATTTTGCAGCAATTTCACAAACAAGGTGCATGGTGGCTGCGATAGACACAACAGCACAGTCCCGTCAGCACCAGGGGCGGAGCGGGGAGGGGGTGGTCACTCTGCACAATCATTCTGGAGGTTTGGCTGATAGGAGGCAGGTTGTCTCTTTCATGTTCACAACCACACTAGAAGAAGCATCGTAGCATGAAAATGTGAACTCAGAGCCAATGGAGCTGGCTTTGCACTTAAATTTCCTGCTCATACCCAAGTGAGTTGCTTTATTTCTCTCAGTTACTTCCCAGATGGTGTCAGGACAGCTTTCCCTCTTCGCCTTTTCCAAGAGGTGCCAGAGTGGTGAGCTAGAGGCACTAGTGATTGCTCCATGCACTGCAGGCACTGCCCCATGCAGTCGGGACTCCCACAGGCAAACACAATGTCATGCAGCCTGATGCATCCTCATCAGTTCTTCTGTTTTCTGTTGCATGTTCAAAACACTTAACGGAAAACATTTGGAAATCACCTCACATCACAAGGACAGCATTTTCAAACCGCAGAAAGAACAGCCAAGAACAAAAAGGAAGGCTGCCTTCTCCAGGACTGGGTCTTGCAGGCTGTGATCCACCAGCAAAACTTGAAGCACAGTGTATTAGCAGACACCTACCCAAGTCAATAGAAGCACACAGCGCTCACATGACTAAAGCCATACACAGGCATCAGGGCTTTCATAAACAACTTAGAATCAAAATCTTCATGCATACAGTTTATATAATACAACACATGAAGAAACTTCGCAAACCATCACCACTTTCCTATCCTCAATCCTCCCACCCCCCCAAAAAAAACAAAAAAAGAGAATTTGGAAAGAGAGTGAGGGGAAGCTATCCTTTGGAATTTCTAAGCATTTGAAGTCAAACTGATGCTTCAATTGCACATTTGCTGAAGTTTAATGACATGGAATGGAATCAAAGACATAACATTTAGATCAGCTTTAGCTCACTTGAGTCATGGGCCATTTCATCCAAATAAAAAGTATTCCAAACAGGATCCAGCTTCAGGTTGTTTGGGTATATTGGTTAAGACAAACTTTCCTACACTCACCAGAGGTATACCAGAAATATTTTGTGAAACTAGACAGTTGCTTTTCATTCTGCAGCTTCTATTCTAGTGCACATTGGCTTTCACTAGGTACATTTCTCCTAACTAAAAAAGTAATGTGAACATTGTGGCATCGAATCTCCTGGCACACACTCAGCTACCACTGAATTGATGGTCTGCTTATGCAAGAGAGATTAAGGGAAGGTACAAATGACTGGACAGAGCAGAATAAATTGCCTATAGGAAAACTTACTCGTGCCAACTTCATTTTTAAGTGGGATTTAGGGGTACATTTTTGGAGGCAAAATAAGTAGGAATCATCCCTGAAAAAATAAATTAAGTTATATAAGGAGAAATCACGAACTCTCTTTCCTCCAAGAAATGCCTCCGAAAGGTTCACAAAACTTAACGTCTGTAAACTACATTAGACAGCTTTCACTCTACAGGATCAACCGCACCCATTTATAGCAGTGGATTTATGTATCTCCTAATGTGAATCAAAAGCAGCAGAGTAAGTAAAACATCATATTGCCATCATGTATGTTGAATACAAGGCAGAATAACCAAAAACACGAAGTACCTTTTAGAATTGTGTTATACTATGTGACATTTCAATTTAACTCAGCCTGACATTCAATCTTTTAATGGCTTCAGTTCCTTAATTTCTAGTATTAAAAGGAAAGAAAAAGGAAATCAATATATACCATAAACGTCTGGATCCAAAATTGGTCCACTACCTGCACGCAGAGAAGAGAAAAAAAAAAAGAAAAGCTATGTAAATAGATTGCAAATGCTGGAAGAATAAGAACAGGAATTGTTTTAAGAGTTGACTTTATTTGCCATAGCAATCATCAGTAACTACATAAATGCAAATCAACATCAATAATTGCAGTACCTGCTTATCAGATTACATTTACAACCATTTTGTAGCTATCTCAAAGGTTAATATTTTGCTTCATGTAAAAGAGCTACTGCACAGGGCACTAGCTCTGGCAAGGGCACAGATTATTCCCCAACTGGGCAAAATCCTACTTTCCACTATCAATACCTATATATGGAATATGTGCAACATTAACTATTCCTGTTGAAAAGTCAACGGTAAAATTGTCCCTGACTTCAAGTGGAATCAGACTTCAGTGAGCTTTAACAATTACTGATTTTTACCTGAAAAAAAAATTGCTATTATATCGCTGTGAGAGCAAACCAGTTTAGCTGTGAGATGGTAATTTAAGGGCTAGAGGTATCAACAACCAAAGCAGCATCATTTCATTCACTCTGTAAAAGGGCGCTTCCAAGAAGCCAGCTGCACAGCTGATACACAGACAGAACTCTTACCAAAGGAGTCAGATGTCCCAGAAAACAGAATTTTAACAAGCAAATGGATACATGTCCAGGTAACACTTTTCTAAATTTTACTACTTCCTATTTGCATCTTTTTCTAATTAGTGCACATATGTAAGGCTAAGCACATATGTGAACGTAATGCACAGAACACCAACAGAATTATTGTGCACTATTAGGCTATTCATGCTTTGAAAGATACTTGTGTTTTATCTTAACATACCTGTTCATTCTGGTTTATCATGTATTCATAGCATAGCTGATGTAGTAGGCTTCTAATAACCTCTTGCATATTTTTAGTCTTTCTTTTTGTAAGTTAGGATGTAAAACTATAGATAATTAAAATCTCTAAAGATGAATCCAACTTCAAAAAGCATAATTCTGTTTATACCAGTATACAGTAAATCCATAGGAGTGGCATTATACTGGCATAAAGCCACTCTGAATATAAGCAGAACATGATTGTTCACAGCATGAGAATCTGTGCTGAAAATATTAATTGCAACCTATGTGCAGAGTGGCAACAGATAATTAAGTTTATTTTAAAATGCATTTGAAGACATTCTAGTATCCAGAGATACAGTTCAATAATCCCCATGAGAACCATCATGTCAATTGACAGAAATAAATAAGCAATGAAGAAATGTTGCACTATATGTCCTCAAGCAACATTTGGGCAGAGATTTCTGTCCATAAAAGTTCATGGATTCAGTTTTCCCTGTGTAAAACATCCTTTTGCTGAAAGACAGTATTTCTAAACCACGTTCTGTAATCAGAAGCAGAAAAAAACCCGAAACCAACAACAATAAAAAAACCTTCCAGGCCTTTATTTCTGGCAACATTTTTGTTACTGTTCACTTAAATTGGGATAAAGTAGGCAGATTAGTTAACCCTTAACTCCTGCCAGAGATATAAACTAGAAATCATCAACACTGTTCAACTCCTTTTATATAACAGAATGCTTCAAATAAAGTTTCAAAAATCAAGATCCTGGACAACTCCCAAATTTCTACTTTTTTCTATTTAGCACATAAAAATACACCTACTTAATCATCAGTTGAAGTTATTTTTAACATTAAACTTCACCACAATCATTTTGCATATTTACACAGAGTTATTTTCAAGGCAATTTTGTTTTGGTCCCCTTTAGAAGAGGTTGTTAAGTAAATGAACTATCAAAAGCCTTATCCTATTCACTCATGTTTAGAAATTACATCAACTACACTTGGATTGCTTGCTTCTTTCTTTATAAATTTGCTATTTTCAAAAAAACAGCAGCAAAGGACTCAATTCCAAAAACAGACTTCTGCAAACACACTATGCCACACAAGCAAATGCTACTTCTATGGCATATTTAACATATTCTTTTACTATGACAAGATATATGTGACTTGGATTCCTTCAGCTGAATTTTCGCATACAGAATTGGTAGATAAATAAACTTAATTAAAAATCCCTATTATTGGAAAAAATCTCTCTGACATTCATTAGCCATTTTGGATCAACCATGAGGACAGCCTACAGAATAAACCATGACTGTTTCTGGCTTATTCTTCACTGCAGTTTCATCTCAAATCAAGTCACCCTCAGCAAGAACAGGAAACCAAGAACTTTAGCAGCTTAAAGATAGCTAAAATCCAGCTAATTAAATATGAAGTTTATTCTTCTGGATCTTCATATTTAAAACAAATTCTTATTTTACAGCATTAACTGTGGTATCATTAACACCCTCAAAATCCCACTGCAGTACATGGTTTCCTCTCTTTTACACCACTATCCTCAGACCAGTGAAAAAAGTTCACCAAGTAGCAAGACGGAGAGCATCGTAGAGAAATCATGTCTTCACCATGTTTGATACACCACTGAAAGTGGAGTATTATGATGTTGATAGTAGAATATGTTTCAGACTTGTGTGTATTTACTTTAGGTAGACATATGGATTACAGGTTTTTAAAACTTTTTTTGTTTTTACCTTCTAAGCATTTGCCCAAGCAATGCAATAAGCAGAGTATCAGTTTAAGCTCAGTGAGTGTACCTTACCCCATGAAACATCAGGACTAGTATTTAATTCAGTCATGAAGACATGGAAGTGACTGTAGTACGAGGGCATGGGCCTTAATCCTTATGCTTCATGGTACAATATATGGGCCAAAAGAAGAAACTACACAGTAATGACAGAACTGCAAAAGCCTTTTAAGGATTTGGAAAAGCCTGACAGTGCTTTAAATAGTAACAGTTGAGAACAAGAATTGTAATACAACGCATTTGCTTTTATGCCAGCTTCAGTGAAGAAGACAACAACATTTTGACATTTTCAGCAGCTCAATGCCATGAATTCTTACAGGAAAAAAATAAAAACAATATTGAGGAAGCTAAGTAGATAAGCCATTTCCCCTGCTGTTAATTTTTAAGACTGGTTTGGTGCCATTTACTATATATGAACTAATTTCTAATGCAGTTACATCCTGTCTATCCATAATCCCATTTCCTCTAAACTTTTTTGGGAAGCTTAATCCACTACAGGGCTTGGGAAATGCTTAAAGAACACAGAACAGATTAAATAATATATAGATAATATATAGACTTATATTCCATATGAATAGAAATATGATGGAACACATAAATAATGTTTTCTTTCTAATTTAGAGGATAGCTAAAGTTCTATTTACTGATCTAAAACACCACAACTGGAAAGTTTTCAGTGTACAGGGGAGAGGCATAAAGAAAAACAGGAGAAGGGATTTGGATCAAAGATAAAAAATTATAAAATCACCTAAATGTATGAGAGGTTAACTGCTATTCTGTTAGAAAATGAAGTCAGGTTCATATTAAATAAGCAGGGTGTAAGAGAACTTCCACTGTACACAGAATATCCATGAGGTAAACTGTTTTGCTTATAAAGCAGTATCAAAGGATGCCAGTAGCTGAAACCATGGCATGTTTCTGTAATGAGTCTATTTAAGGAAGAACTCCAGAGAAAAAAAGAAAAGAGGAGCATTAAGGACAGCAGGAGTAAATAAAGCCTGATTTTATCAGCTCTGCATCTTTTCCTTCTAAAGATGGGAAAGTCTTCTGACCTGTTCTCTCTCTCCCTACAGCAAACTGAGTTGATAGGAAAAAAAATGAAATATGAACATATTTTTACTGTCTGTAGCCTGAGCTACAGAAGAGAGAATTTAAACATCCACCTTTTTTCCTGCAATTATTAACATTAGCACTGCACACTGCTGTTTAAAAGAAGGCAACTATTTATATCACATGGCTAAAAAGCCAAAGGTACATACAAGCTCATACTTTCAGATATGAGTATGTCATTATCTGCACAAAACAATGACTTTATCTGTTCTCCAGATGTGCAAGGTCCCCTCAGAGTTTTCTTCCACATACACCGGTATGCTTACATGTACAGTGACTGTTCTTACAGTCACTTCATGTATGGTTTTGAACATGAGGGAAAAGATCAAACCACAGTGAACAACAATCACTTACAGCAGTCCCTGCAATTCAGTGAATTAGTCTACCTTGAGCCCTCTCAAACAGCATTTAGGTGGCCTAGATAGAACCTTTAGAGCAATTCAAGATGCAACCATCTTGAACAGTAATACTCCTAGAGATGTAGATGCCCAATCTCCACCTAGATGAACAGGAACTGGACATCAAAATGCCTGTAAGGACCTGACACCTTGTCCATCCTGCGTCTGGGTTACTGATACTGGACTGTACGATCAATTTTGCAACAAGGCACTAGATGCTACACAGGCATCTTCCATGTCTTGCAATGCACTGCCTAGTTCCATTCATATGCTGTGCAGCAAATTACAGAGTGGCTGAATTGGCAGTCAATGGCTTCCAGGATCAGAACTGAGGCTCGGGAAAACTTCAGAAAAGCAACCTTTTATTAGCCTTAGCTGGCAGCGAGAATGGTTACTCAAAGGAAAGATTTACAGAGTACTGGCATGGCCTCCCTTGAGAAGCAATAAACAAGAAGAAAATGACCAAGGAAAACATTATTTTACAACTAATATTGAAGACATTCATTCAGAGAAAAAAAATGACCTATAAAAATCTTCCTCCAAATAGTTAAACTGGGCAAGAGCACTGTCTCAACAGTATCAATTTGCAATTACTAATATTAAAAAAAATTACACTTACCATCTCCAGGCACCGACATGAAATGAGCATCAACCCGTTTTTCATCCTCCCCATAATCATTCTTAGCCAGTAAGGTATAAGCACCATTATTCAGGTGTGTAGGATTGTCCAGCTGAAGGCAGCCATGGTATTCACTTTGATTGATAACATGTATTTTAGTACAGATGTATTCAGACTCATTCAGTACAGCTCCTTCATAGAACCACTGCAATGTGGGCTTAGGGTTCCCTTTCACAGTGAATGGAATACACCAGTGGTGGTCCGGGGTTGGAGATTCAATAAATGTGATATTTGGTGCAACTGCATTGGAAAAAAAGAATGAAGAACATCAGAATATTCTGAAGATGTCCTTCCTCCCTTCCCGTCCTCCCTCCAAAGTTATCAGGGAAGTATTTTTCATTTACCAGTACAAATATATGTTACCAGCAGGAATGGTACATATTTGAAGGATGCTCACACAGGAATGCACTTGCTCTGCCTAGGGTACTATGCTTACAACTGAAATGAAGCTGCTCTTTAAAGAAACAAAGCAAACTAGTTTCAGACAAAGACTGAACATGTGTTAAATCACTTAAAACCTGCAAGGTGTGGGAAGTTCAGTCACTAGATGGCTGAGAAAATCTCTCTCTTGGGAGGGAGACATTTTATTCTGCTGAAAAAATGATGCAGAGGAGTGCTGAAGGAAAACAACAGTATTGAAAATATTTAAAAGCTGGCCAAAAGCAAGTAGTACTGGAAATATACTCAGCTAGGAATCCAAACTTACAGACTATTTTCTTCACAGAATCAAAACCAGAACAGATTACTTAATTCCCTGGATTCTTTTGTCAGGGAAAGATGATTTTCTACTATACATACTCTCATCCTTGTTCAAATCTGCTAAATGCCTCAAGTTTACAGACTACTTCTGTTTCTCTCAAGAGATTATTCCAACACCTTGCCCATTATTTCACTATTGGGAAATTTTCCTCTATATTTATTCTTAACTACATCCAATTTCATCTAGTTGTACTCCCTTTTAGCACTCATAACTCAGAATCTCATTACACTCTTCAAACATTTCTAGTTTATGTTCCTTCCCATAGTTATTACATATCCAACTTCAGTGTACAAACCTACGTGTACAGTGATTTCTCTAGTTTACTCTGTCATGAGCACATACTGAGCCAAGTTTGCCATCTACAAAGTGTTCCATTCCCATCTTCAATTAACAAAGGGTTGCAACTTGTGAAAACACGCTGTCTCATTCATGTAAAATGAATTTAGCCTGGAGCCTAGATCAAAGAACCAGTGCCTCTACACTAAATGTCCCCTCCCCCTTCCTTGGCCCTGACAAATAGATGTGCTATTCAAAGCTTTGACAAATAAATTTATATCTGGCCATACAAATGTTGACAGTTTATAATTTTTTTATCAAAGCAGCTGTTGTTTTAGATAGTATGAACTTAAACATTTGTAGTTTCAAAGAATTCTACAAGCCTTTTGATGAATTCACACTTCTCAATTCCTAAGACAGTGTGTATGGGCACGCACACCATTACAAGCCTTCTCACACTGATAATGTCATTCAGTATTTGGGGTTTCAGACCTTTACTTACAGATTGTTCTAAGTGGAAGAGGCAGCAGTTATAAACATATTTTTTGCAGAATACAGAGCTGAAAAAGATAAATGCAACAACTGCTGGTTGGGCTACTCCTTAGCATTAACTGCAGTAGATAGTTCAAATGCCTTAAAGGTTTTCGTTTCAACAACCTGAGACTCCAAAAAATACTTATATCCAAAATAGTTCCTGCCAAGGCAGTTTGGCCTCAGGATCTGTGTGGAGGCCTGCATACGTACAGAAAACCGTGAGCTCAGCAGATGCTTGGTCCTCTCCCACAATGTTCTCTGCTACGCAGGAAATCCATAGTCCACTATCCATGGACGAAACATTCTTTATGGTTAGTGAGGCAGGGTTCTTATTTGTGTCACTCTACAAATGATCAGAAAAACATGTATGTGTTAACCACAGCATTAAGAATAAAGGAGAGGGAGGGCATTATTGGTAATAGCTGAATGGCATTTTTCATTTTCCCTTCCTTTTAACTGTATCAGTCCACAATTAATCAAAGCCTTACCTTAGCATATTACTTACACAGACTCAAATAACCTACAGAACCAATTGTAACAGTCAGTGGCAGTGGATTCAAAGCTTCAAAAGTCCTGCTACAAACACTGCACTCAACCATGTTTCTGCCCTGTCACTTTCAGTCTCTGTCTTTTTTAACATTTGATCCTCTCTACACAAATGTTTATTTCTCTACCCATACCATTGCTCATCCCTCTCTCCTACTTCATAACCAATTTCTGTGGTCCATCTCTGCAGGTTCTCTTTGAACTTTTTCTTCTTGCCTATATTCTGTTCAATCCTTGCTGTACTTACCCTTTTCTCTCTTTCCTTTAAAATTCTGCATGACATCCTTTCCACTGCTGCCTTCTGAGCCCTACTGTACCTTGACAATGATGTGTCTTCTACCTCCTCCTTAACCAAATTTCTCTTGGAAGCTTTCTTTTCTCAAGAAACCTTCCACAAGAAACTGAATACCTTCTACTACCTATGTTATTGTCAAAGTACTGTTTTATGTGTTTAAGCACAGGCTAATTGAGGTAAGAATGATAATTCTTATAAATCTTGATTCTTACGATTCCTAGAAAGCTCAGTGTCCATCTACAGCCTTAAATGACATACTGAATATGCAACTATGCCATACCGATTAAGGAAATATGGGTGAATTACACCCACACACACAAAGCAAGCTAATTGTTAATGACTCTGATGTTCTTAAATCAGGCCTTCATACGATCTCCAAATCATTATTTCCATACTTGAATTTTTCACAAAGAGCAAGACCATTTTGTTAAATAGGATAGGAACCAAACACATTCAGAAAATAAACAATAATTAGGATCATTTTTAAAAACTACATTTGAGCCAGTTTTCTTAGTGTACACGCACACACGCACCAGCACTGCACAGAACACAAACAATTAACACACTGAATCTGTAAAACTGCAGCAACCTTAAGTGGCAGTCAATAGGAATTTGTGGGAACACTTGTGCAACCAGAATTTTGAACCTTGAGATGACAGCACAACTCCACTTGAGTTAAATGTCCCTTTGATTTCACTGTTACAGCAGGGGAGGTGGGTGGAAAAGCAAACATCCCATCACACACTTTATGCGCAATTCTCAGAGGTGAGTAGTGCCCAAAGCTGGACTGAAAGCAGAGCTGCTCAACCACAGGCTCAGGACTGAAATCTAAAGCAAGAAAAATCTAAGCAACATCAGTCAGACTATACATCAGCATAGAAACTCAGAACATACAGCTTTGCAGAACTAAAGTCTAGTTTTAACTTTTGCTAATGTCTCTTTTGAAACAGGAAAGAGAGAGAAAACAGGAAAAAGCAAAATATGAGGTGAAGGAAAGCAGGGCAGAAACTGAGATTTGGAAGTGAGAGAAAAACCAAAAGCGACACTCACAAAAAAGAACAGTTGTGAATGGCAAACAAGGTTTAAAAGGCATTTGTTCTCCTGCTACTGAAAAGACTACTGTGCTCCATGGCTAAGGTTATAGCTAGCCCGTATTATGAGCCCCTATAAAATACCATGATGAAGTTATACCAGGACTGGAAAGCTTGAAGCAAACTGATCATGGCATTTCAAAGATAGCAGGGTTAAAAAATGAGGTGACCTCACTTTTTGAACGGCATCCCACATTTGTTTTGGCTTCTAACTCGGAAAAAAAAAAAAAAAAGAAAAAAAAAGAGAGAGAAAAAGAGCACAACTTGGCATAGATTCCCCAAACAGTTTTAATTTCTTGTTCTTGATGACGACTGATGACTTTGGGGAACTCTACAGATCAGAGAAAACTACTTTAAAAATACAACTAGAGCTCGCAGAGCTCTTACTTACAGAGCTGAAATGAAAGACAGGCTAGTGAAATTCTATACAAGTCTGATATAATGATCTTATGAAAGAGTACAAAAACTATGAGACCCAAGAGATCCTGTCTCTTGCACACTGCAGCAAGAGTTTTGGAATACACATCCCACACCTTACACACACCAAGAAGCTTTAGGCAGTTGTGCATCATCATGAATGTAGGAAAAATAATGCCACAAAATTGTAATAAACAAAGGGTCTTTTCCACTGTGTAAATAATGGCAATTTATGAAGTCAGCAGCTGCATTTGAAGATCTGCTTATATGCCTCATCTTTGTCAATACTTCCATCAGAAAGAACTTTATCGTGCCATCTCCAGTGTACGCACAGTCTACAGTAGGGACACAAAATATAAAGATCCCAGAAAACAACATTCCTCCTCCTACATCATTTCACTGAGGAACCATCTTCATAGTTCATTTAAAAAATAAAAAAACACCTGTCTTTTTAGCAAAATTTTAACCTCAATTTCCAAGGCTTCCTTTTGCGGCAACGTGTGGAAGGAAAATTAAACAAGCCACAAAATATTTACAACCAAATTCCAACACACCAAACTTTTGACATGAAAATATAATACAATTACGAACACAAAGTTTTTTTCACAATTAGGATAGATAGCATTTATTTTCTTTAAGCAGGTATCAATGATAATAAGAAAGTCCTTGTGTTTCAGTATCCCGATTCACATTACTTTCAAAAATCTACATTACTCTCATTTAAAAAACAACAAACATTACAAGCAACATCAAAAAAGCAGAGTGAAAATCAGGGTCTTGAGAAACAAATGTCTACCATTCTCCAAATGCACTGTCACAGTCACCCTTGATTGAAAGTAATTGAAAAACAAATGTTCTCCCAACATTAACCTTCTCTTTCATCTTTTTAATAAAAAGTTAACTAAAGCTGGATGTGAAACTTCATTCCATCATTCAGCAGGTATCACCTGCCTCTGAATTGTTACATATTTGAATATAAAACTTACCTCATGGTTTGAAACAAGATTAGTTACCACCCAGGACACATTTGGGGGTGGTCCTCCAGTAGTATCGCAGTACAATGTGATGCTCTTTCCTTCCACCACGGTGATGTTATAATTGCTTAAGTTTGCTGAGGGCAAGTCTATGATAGAAACAACAACAAAAAAAAATCCACATGTATTTGTATTTGACAGAAGAGACACCATGCAACTCTAATCAAGCCATATAAATGCAAGCAAAACCACCACTACATCAAATATTTACTGTAGTCAGTACTATTCAATGAAGCAGTACAAGCAGCATCTTTGGACATACATAACTACAATCTTTAGCTGCTATGTATTTTCTACACTTCCTCTGCTTCATATCCTAAGAAAACATTACTGCATGTGGAAATACATTATGCTAGTTAATTATACAGGGAAATAGGTGCGTAAACAGAAGTTATCCTAACTTCAGTTTTTAACTTCAAAACGGAAAAAACCCTTCCCTTACTCTTTAAAACTGGAAATTTTATCTGTCTCTTTGTAACAGATGCAAAGTAACCTCTATGTTCCAGTAACTGACATTGTGGTATTCCTGCTGTTCTCCACAACATAACAAAATAATCCCATTAGCTCCCAGTATCACACAGGAGACTGTAGGGCAAAACCTAGATCTTAAGTACAAAGTGAGGGAAACAGAGAACTGAACACATCAAACAAGAGGAGGGAAGGGACAGAAGAGAGGGTTAGGAATTGCACAGAGCTCTGTCCAAGGCACCTCACCTGACTTTTCTAATGCCCTTAGGAAAGCAGAAAAGCAGTGAGATGGCACCATTCATCGGAAACAAGACCAGATTTTGCAACACTAAGGACTCCCCCTTCATCTTACAGAGCTATAAATCACTCTGTATCTCATTCTTTAGCACCCAAAGCAACAGGAGCTTCCCAAAGAGTAAATATGTACCGAATGCTTAGAAAAACACAGGGAATTACAGACTGACCTTCTTCAAAAATAGTAACAGCAATATCAGTAGATTGCAGGCACACAGGAACTCACATTTTATATTTATTTACATACCAAATAATTATCCACCATTTTAGAAATATCACCTTTCTTAAAGATACTATGCCATCATTTGAAGCTGCTACACTCCGTAAAAAGCTTTGGTCTCCTTTACAATGCATTTCTCAGCAATGGTTCCAGGCAAGTTTCAAGTTTTACTTGCAATTTATCATCTCAAATAATCAAGCTTATCTGCTGTGCTGGATATGTATGCAGGATCTTGCAATGACTTTTTCTGAAACAACAGTTCTTTTTCAGTCTTTTTTTTTTTTTTTTTTTAGCTGAGAATACAGCAGTTTCATCGTGGACTTGGCAGTACAGAAGTTTAGCAGAGATTTTTTCCTTATATAAAATATCCAAAACAAGTAATTAACTACCAAATCAGCATGAACACATTCATATGTTTGCTGGAGGTTCAATAGAAGCTATATGTATTGGAAATCTGCCTTTAATTAGTTCAATAAAAAAAATAAATGAGAGGAAGCAGTACAGAAAACAAGATGAATAATTTCCCAGGCAATGCTTTCTTGCCTAATAAGATTTGAAGACCTGCACAAGTATACACTAACTGCTCAGGCAATTCTCCAAGTGCATTAAGTAGTGCTGTAATATGATTCCCATTATAGGCATCACGGATTTCTTCTATTATGTTCACTTTATAAATCATAGGCTGAAGTTTATTGAGACAGAGCTGGAGAGTTTGTATGCCTTGATGCAGTAATCTGTTAGCAAAGGTAGCCATCTGCTTTAGCCTGCTGTGAGTTCAAATCTCACCAGTGTCTGTCAACTAGGTGAGCAGGAAATAAAACTAATCTTAGGGAACATTTGGATATTAATTATGCTAGTTAGGGAACAAGGAGAGAAGTAATGAGATAATTTGCCTCATAAAGTTACACCTTCACAACACCTCTGAAAACTATTACAATTACTCCTGCCAGACCTGAACATCCAAGAAGATTAAAGGTCCCCACTCTTCGTGGCCTAGCACCTGGGACAAGGTCTACATGGTAGATTAGCATTTCACTGTGCAAACCTGCACAATTACTACTAACACATCATTTCAGGTGAAACCACCAATAAAATAAAAACAACTTAGGTCCCTTTAGAGCTCTCCTTTGATAGCTGTTAAGTTCTGAGACAACTTCTTCCTGTAATGTGTTTATGCACAGGATAGTGAATGAAGTTTAATTTCTCTGGTACTGGCTCTGGTTTTCCCTCAGAACTAAATCTAGTTCTGTTTATCTGCAGAAGTCTATATATGTCATGTTGATGTTAAGTCTCTGATGGAAACATCATGCCTGTATCCTGCCAGAAGCTTATAAAATATTAGTGCTTATTATTCTATAGGTTCCTAAAGTTACACTAAAAACCAGTTGCAAGACCTCTGCCTCAAAACAAGTACAAATGGAATGGAATGAAATAGAATTAGAAATAAAAATAAAGTTGTTGTGTGTGTTTTCTTTTACTCTCTTTCCCAGTCATGAGGTGGGTGGAAAGCCTAAGAAATGCCTTGGGATTCATTTTTTATGAATATTTATTATATTTGTTATATTTATTAACAAATACATATATATATTATAACAATACATTGTTATATTTATTAACAAAAACAAATAACAAATGCAAGGTCATTTTGCTTTTATTGCCAGTGGGCCCTAAACTGCTCCACAGCAGAATAGAATCATACAATCAGACGG